>JBBMKB010085284.1:0-41667 GCA_037833945.1 Alaria marginata
CTGTGGCTGGCGCCGCACTCTCAATGCACTCGTACCTATTGTCTGCTGACGAACAAGTCTTTAAGACCTGTGTTTGTACTTGTAGTGTGATACGAAACACCTGGTGGTGACATATTTAGTAGTACACTGTGGAACAGCAGGGCGACGCATATAGCCCTGCTCTACAGTAAATATAAACTCATACAATTAGCACGGTGCAAGGGGCGCTTCAGTTTCCCCAAGAAAAAAAAAAAATATTGCAGCGGCCACGGCAGTGGCGCCACAATATTGTTGTGAGAATGGCGTCTTGCTACCAAGGATTCTTGCCAACAAGAAAGTGTGGCACTAGGAAAGGGGGTCCACATGACCACGCAGAATGTTTGATAAAGAGTTGAGCATCCGTTAGTCGTGCCACCTCCACACGCGATGTGCGAACCGTGCCTCCAACGCCTCGCTCAAAAACTTCTTGATAAACTTCTTGACTTCAATCCCGATACACAATCCCATCGCCTAGGTGTTCAGCAAGCTAGTCTGGAAACCAGTACGTGATTCCGAACACACTCCATAGACCGTCAGTTGAGCAGTCCGTCACTTCGACAATATTTTTTCTCCGCAATGCTTCTTCCATTCTACCGCGCGTCCCTAGGCGCTTGGTGCTTGTGATAGACAGGTGTACCGTGGTACGTTCAAGCGGCACAATAGGTATAATAAGCACCATAAACGGGACTCATCCGCGAGAGGAAAGTCACTAATAGCTTTGTATGCTCTCAGTATTTCTCTGTCTGGTGGCTGTGGGTCTGTTAAGACTAACCATTTTCACGTGATCGGGCGAGTTGATTTTACTAGCAGTATGCCGCACCATTTGTCGAAACTCTAGGGAGTAAGCACAAGAACAGGCTCTTGTAATTTCAGTAAAGCTGGTCCGATCAACGAAACTCAAACTGTTTTGATTTTGGCAAGTTTTCGTAGGAATTTGGTCTGCGTCGAGGTCGAGAAGGCATGCATCGGTCGTTTGGGTTAGCAAACCCCACAAACATGGCTCGCGCTCCACCATGAATGGACTGTTATTTGCGGCGTAATGCCAGTGGCGAAACGGTGCCATGCGAGTAGCTCGGCCGACACCTTTCAGCTGACAGACAGAAACCGTGGTGAAACCACATGAACCTGGTCTTGCTCTACAGCATTTGCAAGCAACGTTTGGTTCGATCGTGCGTTTTGCGAGGGGTATGAGTCCTCACGGGGAATCGAAGTGAGCAACCCCCCTCCTTGAAGTATTGCAAAACCACACCAACCCTTTAAGAGCTCGTAAACCCCTCCCTATACTAGTTCCATGTAAATTGTCCCTAAATATAGGTTTCTAGTTGTGAACAGGTTGTCATCTCCACCGGCCTGAGGGCCGGGGTTCCTACTTATCGCGTTCAACTTGAACACTATGTATGGATGCACTCCCGATTTTTCATATCGCTGAAAGCACGAATGCGATTTCAATTATTAATAGTACACAAACATCGAGTAGCGGTAAGAATGCCGGAGCGTCGATACTACCAGATGCCTTATACTATATACCTGGTATGGGGAATGGATGGCGAGGTAAAAATGGGTAGACAACTATTCTGGCGGCTCGACCACAAGGTTGATAGATATGTCTGAGGTTTGTCCACGTGGTCGTCAAACAAGTTTGTGACCACTGCTTGTCCTAAAGGTAACTAGGTGTCCCTGTGACCGCTCGATTTGTGCAGACCGTCTCTCGGTGTACCTGTGACCCAGGTTTGGACACATTCTACGATAGAGGTTCACCATATTGTTTCTGAAGCACCTCACCTGAGGAGCTCTATACCTCACCGAAAAACTGATTTTGAGCAAACTGAAAGCGCACTCCGATGACCAAACCCGTGGCCCATCTATGTACAAAAAAAACAACTTGCAAAAATAGAATGATATTCCGACGATTTTGGGTCAACGAGCCTCGTCATCCAGAAAATAAAAACGCCAAACATGCTTCCTCTGTCGTAGAACGCGTTTTTGTGCAGGCGGTGAATGAACGCACCTATGAACTCGAGTGTCCAGCGGATCGCTGAAAGTAGCTGTGATCACGGCTTCGGTACAAGACCGTTGGATGTAAATCGCGCCGGAACTGATACGCGACAAGAAAAACCAACAGAAAATAAGTGGACCTTCTTTGCCTAAATAGTATGTGTACTGGTATTGAATAGTGATTTCAGGAAAATGTGAGCTTATAATTTATACCACGCAAAACCATGAACGCCTCTTCTAAAAGGCTGTTAGCGCTGCCGACCGTTTTTCCACCAACGGGAGCATGGTGCCGAAGCTTTCACACAACTTGGTGTCCGTGTTCCAAGCGACACCGACAAGCTGATTCAACAAACTATGTCTCCCCGACACATGCCATTTGCAGTATCTACTATGTCTAGTCTAACACGTCTTTTGTGTCATGCTTACCCCCATGAACCGTGGAAGATGTGTAAACGGCCAGAGGGTTTACCCCGGGCATTGGCTGGCGGTAGCGGCGAACTTGCGTCTCTGCTTCATCGGGCGTTGAAGACGACCAGTAGGTGTCATCCTGTTTGAATGGCAGAACAAAGAAGTTTAGTGTTTCTACGAACGAGCCGGTTCGAAGTACCCCAAGGCATGCCTGTACAAGGTTTCGTGCGAGTGATTGAAAACCGACAAACAATTCCTCCCCTAGGCTTCTCGTTGGCACGTACCACCCGAGTCCTTGGCATGCATGTATGAGGGCACTATGGCCAAGGGATCGAAGCGCAAATCGCCTATCTGCCCGATATACTAACGTCAAGGTACTACCGACGATACCACGGGGTAGACAAGAGGCGATGAGGGCCGAAATGCGTTCGGGATATTTAGCGCTCAGCAGATTATACAAAATATTTCCCGTTCTGTGTATGTGTTTAGTCGTTAATCGACGCAAGGTCTTTTTGCAGCTCTTTACGACGGCCGCGAAATCTACCATGAAGGTAAGTCGAACTGCGAACAGGACACTACCGTTTACCAGGAACCCATTCTACGATAGAGGTTCACCGTCTTTTTTCTGAAGCTCCTGACTTGAGGAGCTCTATACCCTCACTGAAAAAGTCATCTTGAGCAAACTGAAAGTGCAATCCGATAAACAAACCCGTGGCCCATCTTTTGAATGGAAGCATATTGCTAAAATAGAATGACATTCCGACGATTTTGGGTTAAGGAGCCCCGTCATCCAGAAAATAAAAACGCTTAAAAGTGCTACCTCTATCGTAGAACGTGTCCAGGGTACCTAGTATAAAGGAACATATTCACGTCGCACGAGTGCGATCCCCAATAGTATGGAAATCCGACAAACTAACACTGACAGCGCTCCCTTTTTTTCGATCGCTATCATCGAAGAATTGCGATTTCTCCTGTGTGGCATCGTAATACTGTACCTATGTTTTCAAGTATTAGACCTATCTCGTCAGTTATCGAGGAGCGAGCTTACATGCAAGCCTGTCTACTTTTTTTGTACGCCTACCAGCAACAGCAAGGGCATCAGAACCAGCTTCTCAAACCGCTCGTCAATCCCAAAGTATGTATGAAATGCATACATACATAGTTCGTTTTAGTGCGAATTGAGTGGAAATTGTTGAAGGGCGCCATACGTGGTGGACCGAAGTGGAGCGATGAACCCTCCATCGATACCAGCCCGTATGCTTGATTCTATGGGTTGTGCTTCCTAACATCAATATCAGAATCGTGTTAATGTTGAAACCCCGTCGACGTCATAATCGTCGCTGTTTGAATTGAATGTAGGTGTTGTCTTGGTGGTAACTTCAGATACAGTGAGCAGTCTCGTTTGTGACACTCCCCCGTGGTCCTTATGAAACGATTGCCATTACCAATTAAAAAACGTTGTTAAATCAGTTTCTCAGTGTTCACCACCTCCCGCTACCGGATCCACCGGCCCTTCTTGCCTACCGCAAAGTTTTGGACGATTCCGTTTAACACAAGCATTACTGCTTAGTGTTCGACGAAGCAACTCGCCAAATACCGCCTTGATGACCCCACCAATATAGACGCGTCCTCTGTTCGTCGTTTTTGGCAAAATTGGATCGGGTGGGGCAGAATCCTTAAGACAGCCGGTAGCACAGATAAGTGTGTATCGCAGTTTGCTGGGCGCCCCAAGGTCGCCAGCAACAAATTATGTATCCTCGGCACTTTAAGCAAGCCTTGTTTTCAACCGTCATAAAAACCAAAAGCACATTGTTCGGTATATTGGGTTGCGTCAAACAAACTCTACACTACCTACTCGTCGAACTCCACTGCATTTCGGAAAGTCGTGCACAACATAAAGTTGTACCTTCAGGAGTGGAAAGGTGTGCTGGTTCTGAAGTGCGTCCGCACATTGAGCTTTAGCTATAGGGAAGTTCCTCCTCTGATTAACTACAGCCCGGTAAGCTGATACCCGAACCAACAAACTGTAGGGGTTTTCTTAAATAAATACATAAATGACTAGTGTGACATTTTCGCACACGCGCAGTGAAATAGATAATACTTACCTGGTGCAATGCCAGATTTTATACTTAGTACTCGGTCCCTTTAAAAATCGTTTTATCGTCTTATCGCAACAATCCTACACGTTGCTAGATTTTGATTTGCGAGCAGGAAACACCAAGAGGGCACGTCAATCGCTTCAAACACCATCCGGTACGAATTGTCGAGAATATGTTCAGCCTGTTCGTAAGTTCTATAGCCAGGTGGCCTGACTGCCCCGCGGTCAGATGATCCCTTTATATTCGTTGCAGAAGAGCACATACGAAGTGCAAGAGGGCACGGAGCAACAGGTTGAAAAACAGCTCAAAGAGTAGAGTGCCTCTCCTCCCAAACCACCAAGCCAAAGTGTAAAAATTCGCCTTTGAAAAGTATGCAAATCCTCTATAACATGAAACTGTCATTTACTGTTCAGTCCAAACGGACGAAGCCACCAGGGAGTAATTATGCCCACAGCTTTTCAAACGTGTAGGATTACAAAGACCGTTGGGAAAACAAAACACTCGACCGCGGGCACTGTTCGAAAACATTGAGCCCAGGTCTGGTCATAATAACTAAAGTTGTCGATTGGTAACCGGTACCCTCTGAGTCTTATAACATCCGGGCACGACCAAGGTCCCTGTTTCAAAAGAAGCAGTTGTGAATCCGAACTTGGATAACTACGCCGAGTCAGCTTCGAGAGAAGTTTAGTTTGTTTTTTGGTGTGCACTGTACTTTGAAGTCGAACTTGGGTCCTGGAGAAGTACAAACTATACCGCACGTATCGGAACCCTCCTGCGGTGTTTGATGTACATAACACATACTTTTACCTACGGAAATCTTTCAGAAGAGGAGCCTATGGAGCACAGCAGTAGTAGCTCTACAATTCCCCACAAAAACGCTGGAGTGGTGGATCAGCATCAACACACAACTTAAGGTGGCTTCGGCTTTCGTTTGGCGTACCTATGAAACGCAACAACGTTGCCGTAGGATGTCAACTTACATGTTCTGATGTGTACCTTTTTCATAGTTGCATACACGAGTCATCCCACGGTAGGGGTTGCACGGTTTGAGGTCAAACGTTCCTGGCCGGTCTGGCTCTTGGAGTGAGGAACTACCGGTTGGTATGATAATTTTACGAGTGCATTTGTTTTAGGACTATTAATAGCGGATAGAAATGTCGACCGGGTTGCGTGAACGAAAATCTTGGAAGTCATGTTTCGGGTGAGGTATTGAGCTCCTCATGTGAGGAGCTCAGGAGAACGTTTTGCGGCACCCCTACCGTAAGGCGACTCACACGCCGTACAATTCAGGCTACGTACCCGCTATATGGACTCAGCCCACCGCCGGTGCACATACCCCGGAACGTAGTTGATCTATTTGGTTGTTTCACTTTACAAAACATGAACACAGGACGGGTGCTACGATAGAGGTAGCACTTTTGTTTGGCTTTTTAGTTTCTGAATGACGGGGCTCCTTAAGGCTCCTTAACCCAAACTCGTTGGAAACTCCATGTTTTTCAGTCCGAATGGTTTGTTTACCTAGGCCATGGGTTTGTTCATCGGGTTGCACTTTCAGTTTACTCAAAGTCAGTTGGTGGGCGAGGTTCAGAGCGCCCTCAAGAGAGGATCCCCAGAAAAAATCGGGCGCACCTCTATCGTAGCATGTGTCACAGTTTGAAAGTAGAGTACATACTTCACAGACTGGTTCATCCACCCTAGTGTACGTGCAGTTCGCCGTTCATTGCTTTTGGTGGAACGAAATTTCAAGTAGGCACACCTGCAACAACACATGCTAGTTTGAGGCTAACCTGATACATAACTGTATCGTGGCGGTTTCGCCGACGATGGTGCGGCACCCGCAGTCACCGTAGCAGCAGGAGCAGAAGAACACAACAGGAGTATCACCAAGGGGAGTCATCAGCCGCTTGATGTATCTTTCGTGAGCACATTTACACCCCATCACAATGTATTTCATTAGGAAGCCCTTTTGCCGATCATAGGTAAGTAAGGATGATACAGTGTTGATCGTGCTTTTCTCTGAACAGAAACAATGGAAAGGCGCGCGGTTGTTGGCGTCAACGATCGCCCTGTAACAGAGCACTTGGTCCTTAATGTTATGTTTTCCCGTGTTATTAAGCATGCTATTAAGCAAACGTTGTTCGGTTGAAATTCCGTGAGGCCCAAGACACTAGAAATGACAAAACTATGTAAGAAAACTGTGCCGCTACGTACAAACTGCTATTGTATCAAGTCACAGACTTGCCATTCAACCACGATGGTACCATACATCGCATAGCTGAAAAAAAAGTTCAGCCTTCGCCCGCTACCACCAGAAACAACTTGATCACAGCTTCTTGTTTATCGCGTTAGCTGAGATGACCACCCTTGTTCAGTCCGCAATGTGCGTCAACAACACGCACCAGGGTGGTAGCACTTACTGTTACAAACTCGTCCCGCTTCAGAAGCCAGTAACACTTCGGAGGTGCTATCTGTATATCCACACCAAGGGCATCGCTCATCGAGCTGGATCAACTTTGACTTCCGGGTCTGCTGGTTTATTAAGTCGAGGCGAAGCTCGAGTTCCTTCTTCAGGTTCGACGGCACTCGCTCCAACCTTATCGTTTTCCACTCGTTTCGCGAACAACGTGAGGTAACCGGGGTTGGCTTCCTGTGCTGGGTTCTGGCTGCGAGCTGAAAGGGACGTCGCGTGAACGCGGGGCATACAAGGTGGGTACCCCTATAGTTAACCCCATTACTGCTCTGCCACGATGGACGTGTGTTTCCCATGAGTTTCTTGACCTATCCACCGTCACCCCGGTTAACCTGTTTGGTTGCTCTCAATGTCTGGGGGGAAGGCCCCGACAGTGTATCAGTGTAGCACGGGTGATTCGTGTTCGATCGGTAGAAAATTCCAGTCGTAGCCATAAGTCGGGGTGTTGACGCATTCTACGATAGAGGTAGCACGTTTTGGCATTTTTGTTTTCTAGATGACGGGGCTCCTCAACCCGAAATGACTTACTAATAGTATAGGAATGTCATTAAATTTTTGCAACATGCTTTTTTTAATAGATAGGCCAAGGTTTTGTTCATCGGATTGCACTTTCAGTTTGCTCAACATCATTGTTTCGGTGAGAGTGAAGAGCTCCTCAAGTAAAAAGCTTCAGAAAAAAAATGGTGAACCTCTATCGTAGAATGTGTCTGTGGTTGTTTGCCGCCAACTCTGTCTGTAAAAACGATTGTTTTCCGGGCTTACCGACGCCATTTTGTTTTTCGGGGAACTGTTTTTTGGTTGTATTTTTGTTGGATCACAACGTCAAGCCAGCAAGGAGAACAACACATCATGCATCTAGAGGGTAATGTAATGCACTGATTATATATTTGTTACTTTGGTTAGAGGCGCTGGTAATTGAATTGTTTTGCAGAAGAGGGACAACGCGATTATGCACAAGGGGGGTTATGACCATTAGTGAATGGATTAAAAAAAATGGTTATTGTTTCTAAACGGCGGGGGGGGGGTTAGTGATTAATTAGTTTTAGTGCAACAGGGACGCTAATCGTTTTGAGGAGACCAAAATTAAGACTGGCATACAGTACAGGACACCTATTACGAGGGAACGTAGTTAACAGGACCAAATATTGGTAGTAAAAATATAGAAATATATAGTTTTTTATGTCTACCGTAGGTGCTATTAACTACGTTCCCCCGTAATAGTTAGAAACAGGCTAACAAGAAACGCAGGCTGAGATTTACAGAAACATAAATAAACGGGGAGCCTTTATGCTGAGGACAGTGCAGAATAACCCCCCCCTCTTTAGTAAGAAACTCTGGCTGGGTCCATTTTTACGTTTGTTTCTCATTATTAGTTAGGTGTCCAGTAATGTAGGTATAGACTACATCTGCAGTAGTTCTGCGATTGAAACGATCGATGAACACATGAAAGAGGTAGGGAGTGCAGCAAGACAACAACCAAGGGGTGCTCTGTCAGCAACGGTAGCGCCCGTTGAGCACGTGTCGCCGGCCCGGTGAGCGTGTATCGGACGACGAGTCCGTTGTGCTCGGTCCTGCCAACACTCCCTTACAGCTTTACTGCCGCCTGTGGAAACGTTACCGCAGAGTACTCTCAAAAACAACACCACCATTCGTGGCACGACCATTCCTGAGGAAAAATTATCGAAAATAAATAAATGAAAAAATAAATGAAAATCAATCAGAACTAAATAATAACTGAACTTCATCGTTCAGATGGCAGAAACTACTGTTGTAGCAGTAGAGATCCCGATTTCCTGCTTTTTCACGTTTCGATAACTTTAATTGAAATTATCGAAATGGGGGTGAAATTATCGAAATGTGGGATAAACAGCGCGAAGAGGGTCGTAGGATGACCGGTTCGCAAGCGCACGGTTGGCGGAGTAGTGGGTGACGCCTATAGCGAGGCTGCCACGGGGCTTGTCCACCATCGAAGCCAGCGTATATGGGTAGGGTATGACCAAGTGGTGTCTATGCAAGAAACCAGAGGGCCAGGACGTTGTTGTAGCGATACATTTTTCAATGACGGTGCCGCGCAATAATCCAAAACCGCTGCCGACGAATAGCGATGGCCAAAACACAACTTCCAGAGCACTCCCGAGGGAGCGGGTCGGGCCACGAGCACCGCGTGCTCTCAGGGGTGCCTTGGGTGTGTGAGTTGGGTGTGGCCAGCTGCGTCGTTGGGTGCATTCGCCGCGAGTGGGTGTGCTATGGCGGTTGAATCATTCTGATAAGTTGCACCGCGAGTTTTCGCCTGGAAGATCGCGATCATATTCAAAACATATTGAAGATATTGTTTGTTGTCGTTTGGAATAAACATGACCGTTTTATCGAAAAGCGAAAGGCACTTCCCTTTTTTCACTTTGTTTTATTTATTTATTATTTATGTTTCCCTCGTTTGGACGGGCCTTTATGCGTTTGTTAACGTGAACTCTACAAGTTCAATTGGAACGATACATTCTATCAAGATAAATGACAAGTAGTTTGGTCGGAATTTTGGGTCGATCAAGATAGGGCTGCAGTAGTAGTCGGGGGCGGACACTCCCCACATATAGCCTGTGACATCTTCACGAACCCAAGGAAGGTCGCACTTTTTCAAAATGCAGAATAACAAGGTTTCTGCGCGGACATGCATCGCTGAGTTAACGTGATTTTCGAAGACCATCCGATAAAGAAAGGATTGGTTTAATCTAGTGCGCTACTTGGTCATAATACGAACCGTCAAGTTGATATATACGGTACATATTATACGTAGTGCAAGGTTCCCCTTCGGGATGTAGGTAACGTGAAATCCCGGGGGTGTCGCTAGCGAAAAGGGAGTCACAGGTATCACACGCGTATAACTCTTCTTGGCGGAAACGTGAGACATGATTTCCAAACGATATGGACACGTATGAGCTGCAGTAGCACTATTGTTTTTGATTTTATTGCATGCTTCGTATTATACCTGGTATGAGGTCCGACGATGCGTGTTTGTTTGTTTGTGGCATTGGACGGTGTCGTCGTGGTTCGCTATTTACTGCTGCTGTGCACCAGCCACACACACATACGCCGTGACTACTGGCACAAAGGCGAGAGCTTGAAGCGTGGCTGCCGTTGTACCGCTGCTGCAGTACCGCTGTATTCCTGGTACTGTTTAGTTTTGGGGCTGCGAGTCTACGCGGCTGTTTTTGCAAAACAAAAGCACACGCTGTTTCACCCACACATACAGAAGCACACACACTTACACACACAGAAGCACCGTCCGCGGCTGTCGCAAAGGAGTACTGCTACTGCTGCTGCCGCCGCTGCTGCTGCGTGGCAGACAGCAGAGAGGGTAAACACAATCGGACTGATGATGTTGTACAGCGGGCTGGAGAGCGGAGCGAAACCATGCTGTGAGAGGGGAGCGGGCTTTATAGATGACGAAACATTGTGGAGTTTTGAATCCACAAACAAATTGGACTGCTTAGGAGTCATCCCACGGTAGGGGTTGCACACTTTGGGCTCGAACGTTCCTGACTGTTTGAGCTCCTGAAGTGAGGAACTACCGGATGGTATGATCACTTTATCAGTGCATTTGTTTATGGACTAGCGGATAGAAATGTGGATCGG
Source organism: Alaria marginata (assembly GCA_037833945.1). Classification (NCBI taxonomy): domain Eukaryota; class Phaeophyceae; order Laminariales; family Alariaceae; genus Alaria; species Alaria marginata. The sequence continues at coordinate 10,621 of JBBMKB010085284.1, forward strand.
ATTGCGCGAACGGAAATCTTGGAAGACATGTTTCGGGTGAGATATCGAGCTCCTAATGTCAGGAGCTCAGGAACGTATTGCTGCACCCCTACCGTGGGACGACTCTTAGAAGAGGCGATCACAGGTTCGACCACAACAACAACACTCCCACGTAGACGGTGTGAGGTGTACACCAGTCGTCAAAGGGCTACATAGGTGCAACCTCGGTGCAACAGATACAGATATAAAAACTTTCCCCGCCAAAAAAAACAAATTGTGCATATGAAATTATAAGATTTACAGAAAACAGTCTCCAGTCGCCTTTGCGGTTTCAGACCCAGAAAAGCAACAATGCCGACTCTAAATGGTGACTACAGTGTCTGCCACACGAAGCAGCCCGGGTTATCGCGCATGCGGTAGCTCAGGCACTATTAACAGGGGTGCATATCAGTCCATCTAAAGCACCAGGATGTGCTTGCTTCATACACTGGCATTGTAGCGGCGAATGGTACTACACCGCATAGATAGGTTGTTTCCATCCTTGTCAAGCGATTCCACAGGCAGTAATAACAAAGTCAAGAAAATAAGAAGAAATACACTTCGGCTGGTAGATCGCAAAAAAAAAAAACGTTGGGTCGGAACTCTTGTTCGAGAGCGTGCGCGATACTTCGATCGCGCATGTTAGTTCCGTATTTCGCGATAGACGTTGGTCCGGGTGCAGTATGTACCATTCATTCATTAGTTCGATCGCACGGGGTGTGTATACCCTCGTCAAATATACCGTATGTAGCAATCATAAATGAACTCACTCAATCATGTGCGTCGCGCGTTTTACCGGTTGTGTATACCCTCTTGCGGAGTGCATATTGTACCCAGACTGTGGCGTTTATGTTCCAGCCTTTCTAGGAATCGAATAAAAAAATAGTTATTACACTACAAGCGAACCATCACAAATTCCAGCCATTCTAGAAATGCGAATAATATTCCCTGGATAGCGTCAAGTTCATTGTGCGCTGGGAGAACGAATCTAGTTTGTGTTACGTTTAGTAAAAAATGTTTTCTGCGCTGACGCGCATCGCTTGTCAACGAAAACGGTCCCACGACCATTGTCCTGCATAAGGGTCTGTTGAGGTGGACTGTCACCACATATGATACATACATTATCCATGCATCGTGTGTGCCGCCCGATAAATATAGAGAGTATTGTACTACGTTGGTGCCCGACAGAAAAAAGCTTCCAGTCGTACAACTTGTAACTAATGTGAACAAATGCGGACCTTCCAAATAAAATGTGGACGATGTATGGTATGATCTTGGCAATCGAGTGATACGCCAGATGAAATGCCAGGCATATAACAGGCGAGTACGGTAACAAATAAGGAATTGTACATCTTATCACAAACAATCTGGTGAAGATTCGTGGGAATCGCGAGCCACTCAGAGGATCACCAAACAATGTTGATACAAAACCAAAATAATGTGACAACGAAGTCTAGAAGAGAAACGTTAACACAGAAGAAGCGGATCGCCAGATATAAAGGACGTAATCTTACGAAAATAATATATACAGGAGGGTCGTCGAATATGGCGGTCTGAAGAAGGCGGTATTCTGCTATAAGGCGGTCAAAATCGCCAGACGCCACTGGGGCATTTAACTCATAACTTGAAAATGAGAAGGTGGCTTCTCCTAAGAAGGCGGTCACTCTACTCTGACACGCCGCCGCCTTACTGGGGAACCCCTACTGGAATGCGGGGTTGTGAACATTATGTTGTAACCATTCTACCATACGCCGTAGGCAGTGGACTGCCGGGTGTGTATGAATGTGCACCAATCTCATACAGCGTACGGATGGAAGGCGCCACCGCGCAAGGCACAACACCAAGCTTGCGCACTGCTACTGCATACTGTATTGCTGCCGGTGCGCAAAACACAACACCAAGCTTGCGCACTGCTACTGCATACTGTATTGCTGCCGGTGCAGACGCGTCGGCGACGCAGCTGATTTATGTGCGGCCTTTGCTACTACTGCTGTGTGGGCGGGATGGTGATATGATAATCGATCTGTGATATCGAGCATCGCAAGCGAACGTCGGGATTTCCGTAAGTTTGGCAATACGGATGAATGGCGATATAATTCAAGTCGTATGGAGAAGCAGTATAGACGGTGCCGAAAATATTGCCTGCTGCTGCCGGCTGTGTTTGTCGCGTATTGCTGCTGCGCTGCTACCACGCACTGCTACTGGTGGTGATGGGGGCCGGAGAAAAACAATGATACGACCCGCAAGCCAGGCAGGGGCAGTGAGCAGCTACTGCGCAAATTTCAGCCACTATTATTATCGAAATTCAGACGCCGACCAAATCTTCCAGAACATTGTAAAGCAAATCAATAAAAACGAACGAAATAATGATTGTTGCATATCGCACGAGAATCGTGAACATATCCCAGCCATTGTAGAAATGAACATCAGAAGTTCTGAATAGCGTCAAGCTCATCGTGCGCTAAGCGAACGGACCTTTAGGTAGTTTGTATTATGTTTAATGGCATTTTCCGTCTGTTTAACGTACTTTTTCGTTGAATATACACTCTGCCGTCTGTTTCAGTCGACTAAAAGGTGCAAAAACCTCAAGTACCGGTCGACCTTATGAGAAAAAGAACTCTGCAGTCCACTAGCATCTACTTGATTCGTAGTCACTACCAATGAGTACACTAAGTATATTATTCTAGATGCGGGGAATTACAATGTGCGGAGAGACTTGGTATATTCCTTCTCACTGCTGCATTGAATTCAAGTTGTAACTAGCTCACTACCCAAAGTATCGGGGAACGTTGCAGGGAACATTGCAAGGAACGTTACTTAAGGACGGACTGTCGGCCAGCACGACAACCCGTATAGAGTACATCTGCCCGTTGCATGGGCATTGTCCCGAGATGATCAGGTGACGGTCTCGCCCACCTTGGTCACTCCTTACTTCTGCTTCCACCTTCTACTTTCTTCATCTGCTTTCTTCTTCTCTTCCTTGGTTTCTACCTTTTGGCCTCAAGCGCCTTTTTCCAAACTGTCTTCTCTCTTCTTCTCATCACAAGTGATCTTCACAGACACTTCGGTGGCACTCTGCAGCTCTTGTCATAGAGTCAGGGCCTTGGCACGTATCATTGTTTTGACAGACCTATGTACCGACGTGTTCGATTCGATCACCAGAGGTAGAAGTCGTCAAACATCAATGTCACACAGGTATAGGCTTGTATCCTGTTCTCATCTACTAGCTACCTGTTGGGCTGATAGCGACGCGCTAGAGCGACCGTATATACTTGTACAGTATACCTGGTTGACTTGTTCATCGCCGTGCGTGGTATTTAGTTGTTTTTAATGCTGTATCTAAGTCACAGAATGTAGTGCGCATTTAGGCTTACGTTTTGGATTACAGACGTATCGCGCAATCAGATATTATGTGGTACACCGGATTGACTCTTGGCTTCTCAGCTTAAACTCTCTGTACCCCAAGGTGACTATGTGCAAGTGAGCGTCGGTCCAGGTGATGCGTTGCAGGCACCGCCATCTTAGCAAGCCCGCGCATAGTTTCGTCACCACGCCCATTCATGCAAACGGCAGCCTTTACCGGTACGCGTTTGTTAGATCAAAATTGATGCCATAGGCTTGTCACCAGAACAGCTTCCAAGTTGGTCTAAGCACCTGTCATGTTATCTCGTGTCGTTACTGAGGGTTCAGCTGGCGGTGGGTGTCTCAGTAGAATATCGAATAAAAAACGGCTCTGCCTGAAGAGAAAAATTCGTTTCCGGCCAGATACCAAACAACCCTGCGAGGGGTGCACCACCTATATTTACGGTAGGGGTGGTCTTGTCCGACGCTACATCTCTTTGGCGTTGGGCACTCGTCAAGTATGCGTATCCAATATCGAACCCCGTAAGGAACTTACACTTCAATCGCCGCCACTCGAGCACTATCCCACCTATGATGTTACCTTATCAAAATAACCGGCAGATACCTCCAGTTCACCCCATTTACAGAGAGACGTGTGACGTTAAAGCTGAGAACGGTGTGACAATGCGGAACAGAGAAACACAGCACGAGCTTATTTCCTGGTCTGTCGTCTTAGACTACGAAATCGTTGGTTCGTTTGAAAGTACCTTGTCCGTCATGCCAGCGACCAATCCTTTGCTCTGTCTCTGCAGCATTGATTGGTACCTATCCTGCCGCCAAACCCTGCATAATAAGAAGCCGCAACACTATCGTGTCCAACAGTCTCGTGTCCTCGCCTAGTGAACAGGCGCGATTATTGCTCGTAACCCCGGTGTGAAATGCTGAGTATCGAAGGCACAGTCGTTGCTCATATACTTTGTTGTCGCTGCAACTCTCGTTACTACTACGTAGTATACAACTCGTACTGCAGCGGTCGCGGCTACAGCTCCTTTTTGACCTCCTGCTTATTTTGCTGCTGCTGCTGCTGCTTCTGTTGCTTCTACTGCTGCTGCTGTTGCTTCTACTGCTGATGCTGCCTCTCCTGTTCTAAGGTGTGGTCTTCGGTCAGCGCAACGTGCAGTCCACGTTAGCGATGGCTGGCCAGCAAACCAAGTTCGAGAAACGAGGCCACCGTCGAGGCAGGCGTAGGTGGGTACCTTGTATAATCCCGAACTTTCTGGTATTATAGCAACACACGCCTGGGACGTTCTACGACGCTTGCGATCTCGTAGGGCTAGCTATTATCTTGAAATCAGATACCGTGTCACCTCATCGTGTCAGCTGTGAATAAACGAGGGCGTGCATGCAGACACTCGTCGCAGCCTATGTTTGGGTCCCGCTGAATGCCCGCGCCGTCGTGGCCTCATGCTGTCCCGGCGAAAGTTAAGGCACCAGAATCACCTCAATGATGCAAACCGAGGAATCGCGGACGAGACGGGAATTTTTCTCTTGAGTCCTCTTTTGCTTGCGTTACGGTGTTTGGGTATATATTGCCAGTTGACAGATGAACAATGGTTCGGGACCCGAGCGACGCCTTTCGCTGAACGATAATCTTATAACAGTGGGTGCACTAAGCAAGTCTCGAAACCCTCAATTATCGTTTCGAATCATGATGCCACGTTCAGGAACCGCGATGCTACGGAGAAGAATGCTCCTGGAGTGGAATGCCATTTCAAGATCAACCGTGACATCATAGCTTTGCTGGCGGATCTATTACCCGACAAATATATTTTTCTCGCCGGGGCGTCGAGGAACTGGAAAGCCGCTTGGGACGACCTCCCCAAAACCACCGAAGCCATCACAGCTGACACTTCTGTGTCTCAACTGCAGTGGAGCTTTGACAGCGGCCTGGAAGTACGCCCGACGGTGTGCGAAAAAATCGTCAAACGCTGTGGCGTTGAGATTCTTCAGTGTGCATACTCCAACGGGTGTTATCTGTCGAAAGCAGCTTGCTTCAACGCTGCCGCCCGAGGTCATTTCCCAATACTCCTGTGGGCGCTCGGTCAGAAACAATGCAGCTGGCGCAAGATTATTTGCTGGGCTGCTGTAAAGGGGGGCAATATCCACCTTCTGGTTTGGGCGCATCGTCACAACTGCCCCTGGGACGGCTATATTTGCAGCGAAGCTGCCCATGCAGGACGACTCGACATCCTGCGTTGGTCTCGCTCTAAAAACTGTCCGTGGGACGCCTGGACGTGCATGAAGGCCGCTCAAGGGGGACACCTCAACATTCTTCGTTGGGCACGGGCTCGGAACTGCCCGTGGGACGACCAAACGTGCGCTGCAGCAGCCGCCGGAGGCCACCTGGAAATACTTCGATGGGCAAGGGCGAACGGCGCCGCGTGGTCATCGACGACGACCTACCAGGCTGCCCAGAATGGGCACCTGCAGGTGCTACAGTGGGCGATAGCCAGAGACTGCCCCTGTAACTATATGTGTTGCTCGGACGTCATTAAAAATGGGCACCTGGACACGTTGATATGGATGATGTCGCACGGGTACGTCTGGGACGAAGATGCAAGTTTCGTGGCGGCTTCGAACGGCCACGTTCACATTCTTGAATGGATGCTGGCCGGCGGATACTTCCACGACGACGCGACGATTTGCGAGGACGCCGCTGGGGAAGGTCATCTGGACGTGATCCAATGGGCGCGAGCTAACGAGTTCGGCTGGGATTGTCGAACGTGTGCCAAGGCAGCTCATGGAGGTCATTTGGAGGTCCTGAAATGGGTTCGATACAACGGCTGCCCCTGGGACGAAACTACGTGCTCCTCTGCCGCCGGCAGCGGTCATCTCGGTATACTTCGGTGGGCGCAAGCTCAAGGCTGCCCATGGGATCGCAACACTTGCCGTTTCGCAGCAAGGGAATGAAAGTTTAAGGTGCTCAAATGGGCACGGAGAAACGAATGCCCCTGGGATGAAACCACATGCGCTGCTGCTGCTAAGGCACAGCGTGTGAACATACTTCAATGGGCGAGAGGAGAAGGCTGCCCATACGATCATATTACATACCCAGTGGACGATTGGAGGTGGAACTTCTAGCGTGGAGTTGGAACAACCGAGGGGTGATGTTATAGTAGATCAGTCTATGCGGCTACCCGAGGGAAGAACCGTGCGGCGAAGAATTCCAGTATGGTTAGGGGCCTTAGGAATAGGAGGAGGACGGGTGGGCGCGTCTAGAGCTTCAGCGGAGTATGCGTTTGTTTTCTTATTTCGGTCCGACCTTCGGTGACGTGTTCTACGATAGAGGGAGCACTTTCTGGCGTTTGTATTTTCTGGATGACGGGGTTCCTTAACCCAAAATCGTCGGAATGTCATTCTATATTTGCCCTATACTTGTTTTGTATAGATGGGCCACGGGTTTGTTCATCGGATTGTACTTTCAGTTTGCCCAAAATCATTTTTTCGGTGAGGGTATACAGTAACACTCCTCAAGTGAGGAGCTCCAGAAAAACAATGGTGAACCTCTATACCGTAGAATGGGTCCGTTGTACATTATTACCGGGATTAACGCTTTACCGACGACGTTCCTTGTGGTGGGTAGTGGCAGCGCGGCATCGTACTCGCGTTGATAGGAGTGATTTGTTCGATCTCCTTGGAAGGACGCGAGGTTGTCGTGGTTTAGTCTACAGGAAAAAAAACCACCCGCCTGGTGTGGCCGGTAGCAGAGCCCGAAGGCGTTGCTGAAGATTGGTTGTAAAGTGGTGACAATTCCCCTCACAACGTGCCGATTGAACAGGCCTAGGCAACTGGATCGTTATAGCCAAATTTCGGTCGAACCTCTCTTGACAGGGCCCGAAGGCGTTGCTGGAGATTGGTTGCAAAGTGGTGACAAGTCCCCTCACAACATATCGACTAAACAAGCCTAGGCTACTGGATCGTTATAGCCAAATTTCAGTCGAACCCCTCTTGACAGAAGGCTTTCGCAGGCGACTATCGCATTACACCCGTGTTGAAGCGGCAACGGCGTCCCCACGTGAACACACTGTGGCTACGTTTTTTTTTCCAGGTTGGTTGTACACGCTTTCTATGGAGGTATTGGACTTGGAATACATGTCGGTAGCCAGGTCGTCTAATGACGTTGGAAAGTCCTTCAGTTGTCTAGCGAAACCTTGGGTAAGAACGATGGCTGGTAGCGGTATTCGTAGGCCGACGGGGAGCTGAGTACAGACAGCTTGAGCTTAACGCTGCGACGGAACTATCAGGGATGTCTGGTGATGTGGATTGTCGAAGGGTTTCCCCCAAGGCACACACACCTCTTTGTCATAGACTTTAGGAGTTGCCGCAGTTTTCATTTATTCTTGAAAGGACGTTCCTAGAGTAAACAAAACTTTCAAGAAACCAGCCCTTCCGTTTTTGGTTTGCCTTCCGCAGAGGCCAATTCGTGGCCACCTCAAATCAATGCGTACTTGTGACGATGGCAATGTTTTAGGGTATGCCATATTGTTAACGGTTCAAGCCAACCGCGGAGAAATACCAGCTAACGTTTGGTGAGTTGCTGATAACTGCTTTTTATCATACTCGTTGCAACGCTATGTCGGGAAGTGGAATGCATTTTGCCAAAAATTTGGTCGATTGTTTCGTCTGTTGTTTATAGTTGTCCGGTGACGTGGGCTTGCCGATATTTTTTCACGGATTATTGTCGTGTGTCGTTTCGGACCGCGTCTGACCGCAGTCAGGGGCGGCACCCGCCCTCACATTTCCTATATGACACATTCCACGATAGAGGTTCACCATTTGTTTTGTGAAGCTCCTCACTTGAGGAGCTCTATACCCTCACCGAAACACTGGTTTTGAGCAAAATGGAAGTGCAGTCCGATGAACAAACCCGTGGCCCATCTATACAAAAATGTATATTGCAAAAACAGAATGACATTCCGACGATTTTAGGTTAAGGAGCCCCGTCATCCAGAAAATAAAAACGCCAAAAAGTGCTATCTCTATCGTAGAACGCGTCATATGCAGCGTGAGTGAGATGTTCGATGGCGTTGTCTGCTTGTTAGGAGATGTTGCTGTCCGCAAGTACAGTGCGAAACTTTCATGTATGGCTGGGTTTCTTGTCTCATGTTGGTTATAATCAATGTTACATCGCTGTGGACCACTGCAGCCTCCTTAAGCCGAGGTGACTATTACGGGGGACCATAGTATATAGGACCTACGGCAGACACAAAAACCTATATATTACACTATTTTTGCTAACAATATGTGGTCCTATTTACTATGGTCCCCCGTAATAGACGCGTTCTACGACAGAGGTAGCATTTTTGGCGTTTTTATTTTCTGGACGACGGGACTCCTTAACCCAAAATTGTCGGAATATCATTGTATTTTTGCTATTTTCTTTTTTTGTATAGATGGGCCATGGGTTTGTTCGTCGGGTTACATTTTCAGTTTGCTCAAAAACAGTTTTTAGCTGGGGTATAGAGCTCCTCAAGTGAGTAGCTTCATAAAAAATACGGTAAACCTCTATTATCGTAGAATGTATCACTACAGGCACAACCTGATGTAGATGACTCCCCAATAGAGTGTACCTGCTCTATGACGAGAGACGAACCAGCCGTGTGTAAAAATAAAGCGTGTCTGGATTGAGGCGCAATATCTGCACCGAAACAATGTGTCGTGTATGTATTAGGGGCTGCCGGTATTCCGGGCACGTGAGGAGAATGCACTTCTTTGCGGAGGTGCTACGAGCGGATGGTGATGAGTGGCCCGGCGGGGTGTCATATTTTTTATGTGGCGCGTTCGGGAGTATATTGTGTTTATCGTTGCTAGACTTGTGATACTTCAGGTGTGTGGGGTGCACGGAATGTCACTGGAACCGGAAATTCACGATAAACACCGGTATTCTGGGGTTCAAATGTCGAATTTGTCACCTGTCGACTCTGTGCGGCACAGCCACAGTTGACGAGCCGCAACTTCGTGAGGAGAGGAGTTCTCGTCGAACCACGACTTTCTCAGGCTATTCGAGTGAAACAATACCCGCGATCGGTCGATACTCGATAAAAAGTGTTTGCTATGCTAGCGGGGAGTTTCTCGAAGGCTTGGCACGGCGATACTCTCTAAGAAATGTGGCGGGGAGTCTCTCGAAGGCTTAGAAACGGTAGGGTCAACTGTTGCCGACGATAAGCAACACGGTACATAAACAGATGTTTGTATTGATGGCATTGTTAGGGGAAGATGCAAAGGAAACCGGAAAAAAAACTGGCGCGGTTGTACGGTTGTGCTCGCAGTATCGTAGTACGCATCTTCCGCGAATAAATGATGTTATGCTAGCATTCCTTTCCCCCCTACTGACGGGTATCCTGTACTCATTGAAATAGTCCAGCACTGTACTACTACTGTTGTTGCCAACGCACGTTTTTTTTTCCAGTGAGAGGCTACGGCTTGTACATGTTGCGATGTTGGGAGATCGCATATTATATCGTACCAACGGAAAAATTCACAGTTTGTGTAACTCCAACAGGTAGAGAGAACGGTGGAACGCATTGCCGTGGAGTACATCGCAAAAACAATAATCGAATGGGCAGTATAGTAGGACATATCTTAAAGCCGGAATGCATGCCGCCAATGCATGGTACTAAAATAATACCTCCGGTATAGAATGCTAGGACCAACGAGCGTTCGATGGTGACATTGTGTTTCTGTATATTTGGCATTGGGCATTCCCCATCCCAATCATCGGCAACCTGTCAATTCCACATCAGCGTAAGAATTTTGAATAGGATACGCAAGTGATCGAATTTTGGACGGCAACTGTTGAGTGAACTTGGAAATAGACAATGTATGCCGAACCTCTTCGAACTGTTAAATGAAGCGACTCACAGGTCTGTTGAAGCTTAACATGATATCGTTGATGCCGACTGGGTCGACAATGCTGACGATACAGTACACACATATATGTGATGTTATTCAACAGCAGAGCTGTTGAACTAGAAAAACTGCAAAGGCCTTCGATCATCAACAGGAGTCAGATTCCGTCGGTATAATATGTGTGTGTGTTATTCACTTAAATCCGTAATTTCTACCCGTCGACATCCAGCACAACCAGTGTCCGTGCCGATTCATCTGTCCTAGAGAGATCCAAGTTATGTGGTCACAAACGCCGTGGGTTACTCGGATGTTCGAATTCCGGGTGATTGTTGTTACCAAGGTCGGGTAGACGCCACCAATACGTGTCCACATTCCAACAGATGTTGCAGTATCTCGCAGATCCGTTGAAACTCAACCCTGGTATATCATATGAAGATGGCGGATGCACGCGGTATAGAAAGTGCTTAGACACGCCCATGCCATCAGACGCACCGCTTGCTCTGCTTGCTCCGCGGTCACCCTCGACAAGGCAAAACACTCGGATTCCTTCTCGTGGGGAGAAGAACAGGCTGGCATTGAAGGAACAATCGATGCCGCCGTTCTTCTGGCATCACTGTTCAACAGGTAGGTCTACTCATCACAACAGACGGTATTGTAGTAAATAGTAAGACGGGACCAAAACGAGGACTCGGCAACATATGCCTCAGGTCTTCGGCGAAAACAAGCTACCAGGTACTGCTGTATTACTTAGGCGATTTTTATCAATATATCAACAGACAGACGAGGGCGCTTCATGAGTCAACCGGCGCCGCACATATTGTTTAGCCTCTTGGTAGGGGGGATCATGGCCAATGGGGAGGCGCGAACGATAGACGACATGACCGGAAGAACGGTGCAGCTATGGCCAGACGTTGGAGAAGCCACGATAGGAGCAAGAAAACAGAGGGGAGTGGCGCTGCCATTTTGCGCAACCCCTGAACCACCCAATTCCCGTGCTTGGCAACGTGCTCCGTGGGTTTGTGCTGTTTTCGTAGTATACGGGTAGTGATAATTAATTGGATTATTGTGTATTGATCACGATAGATGCCGCATACAACGACAGAGATACACCGAATGGCTGGCGGTGAATCGTGGTGGGCCACCTGTGCCGGTAGGTCTTGCGCGTGGCAACAATAATCTAGCCGGAGGTCAACAGGAGAGAGCACTATCGGTAGGGTATTTGGGCAAAGTGGAGCACAATCGTGTAGTAGGCAGAGTTAAGCCAGTCCAATTGTGTCAGATATTGTACTTTCTACGCTCCATAAAGGAATCAATAATTGTGATCGCATTTACGCTTGTGACTGCTTGCCTTCGAAGCGTATACCTAAGAGTTTAGTCGGGATAGTTCTGGCTGGTCTCCAATCGTCATTCTTTTGGCCAGCGGTCAACGAATGCACAACGGCTGGAGGAGCAAGAGGAGGGATGCATAGCTTGGCATGTTGCATACTCTCTGGCGGGGTATCGTACCACGGTGCCTGTAGAGTCGCAGCGGGTCTAGTTAAACATTGGTGAAATCGCGATGCTAGAATTAATGGACAATGAATGGTACATTCATAAATACATACACATATAGCGGGCCACATTGGTCTAAAATTATCGAGGAAGGCATCCGTCTAAAACCGTGCTTTACCGTGGCCCATGCGGTTTTTCGGGTAGGCCCCATGTCACGATGGTGTACATTTAACAGCGTGCAGCGGAATAACTACCGCCATTTCACATATTTTGAGCTACATTAGCTCGGGGTACGTCAAAGGGCAACCTGTGTTCGTGTCTGTCTCTCGTATCTTGCACGTACCGTGTGATCTCGTACGCCAGCACGGCGGGTTCGGAGAAGGAGCTACTGAAACTGCAGTACCGTCATGCGAACCGTTTGGCAATGTGTTTGTTTGAGGAACGCTCTGTGACGCATTCTACGATAGAAGTTCACCTGACGGCTATTAATATCGATTTTTTTCTGTTTTGCCTTGTCGTTGTCCCTTGGACCCCCTGGATGATCCTGCCCTTTGGGAGACCTTGCTTCGTATCAGATGCTACGAAGTTACGAAATGCTGTATTTTCACAAGCCCTGTCCGGTGGAGAATGCGAGAATCTCGCGTTTCGTGGTTTTCTTCAACCGGTGCCTCGCCTGTTCGAGAATTGGAGGACTGACTGTATATCTTCCGGATGTTGCGCATGCGAACTTTGAGCTGTGCTTCAAGAGGTTTTCTCATTACAAACGCACACATATGTATTCCAGGTATCAGACCAGGTATAAAGGAAGAGTCGAAGACCCACACGATAGTAAAACATACTTCAAGCATTCCGTCAGCAACACATCGTCAAGACGTTATGAATACAACTGTAGTGTTCACGGGTGCAATAGCCCGTTGTGCACTATTAATAGAACATTTGACCGACGGTGGTGACCTCAGCCGCCGTAAAGTAGAATATGCACGAACACGGACATTTCTGCTATTCGAATACGTATATATTGTGCATAAGATATTGTGCATACGTAGGTTTCCCTTTGTATCCGTGGTTTTCTTCTTTCGGAAACGATTTGAGTGATCAACGTTGAAGATCATGCTGCACAGTGTCGGAGGGCAAGCATCATAATAATAACATGGAATATGCAGTTGATCGAAATGTAGATGAATGTACTCAAGTTCAAGGAGCGGTACCCATTGTATGCGAGTACTGTACGGGTTGTCGAAGTACCTCACAGGTCCGTTGAAGATGTATGTCACAGAGTTGATGGGTCCCCAAGCAAGGCGGTGGTGTGCCGAAACAGGGTGACCGCCTTATCAGGGGAGGCCGCCCTGTTCATTCCAGGTAGCCATTGCCAAACATAGATTGACCACGTTCAGCGCGTAAGAATATTTCGGGTGCCCACTTCCTCAGGTTTCCCTTTGGCAAGGGAGAGGCCATGCAATACGTTTCGGGGGAGGGGGCTGAACTAAGCGAATAACACAAGGAGCGATCGATCTCCTCCCTCTCGTCTGATCCGACTGCCCTTCGGGATGGTGGGTTCCCATTAGTAAATATGCAAGAGCTACTGAAATCAAGTTAAGAGAACCGAGACGGTTTTAGACGTAGGACCATCGACGGAGGAGGTCGCCACTGGTCGATCCAGGTCGCACAAGCCCCACAACTCGCGACGAAACGTGTCAAGCAAACGTTGCAGCGTCAAGAGGTCTGAGCACGTAGACGGCGCCACTACCCAAAAGGTGATCGTGGCGTATGTATTAAGGCACGAAGGCTCGCTACAAACGAAATGGCGCACACGGAGTTTGAGACAGTGAGATGCCCCCGCCGAGCTGTCGTCGGGCCGAGTGTAAGGTAGACGGCATTGCACGTTTGTTTGCCGTCTGTCGGAGTACCTCGTTCCTAGCGCCGCACGTATCGTCTAGACTGCGGATATTTCGTCCGTAAATAGCACCTCCCACAACAACTTCGGAGGTGTCTGACTCTAAGCCCCCTCGCGGTGTTGCAAAAGCGTGTCCTCGTCCCAGCGATTATCGGTGGCATCTTGATGGGTTGTCGATGGGGGCTGGGGCCACAACGGCAGGCGCCACTGTTGGTTTGGCCGAAGAAGTTGACCGCTTACCTGGTTTGTACAAAGTCGGGCGTGGCGTCTGCAGGTTTGGCCTCGGCATTCGAAGCGAGCCAATCAGCAGCAGACGTGGAGCCCACATCACGACAGCATGGCGTGGCGACCACATCAAGAGACCGTAGAGTACGACTTTGCTGGTGCCATGACTGTAGTGAAAGGGGTGCTTCCTGCAACCGTGGGTACAGATTTAGTCTGACCTACGCTTCCCAGAGGGAAGCCACCTTCAACTTGGCCGCCTGGACAGGGTGATCAGGCAGTTGTAGAACTGCAGGTGGATGGCTCCGTGGCGAGTTGATCACACTTTATGCGACCACAACTAAAGGTATAACTGCAGCCGCAGTTTAGGCCCCCTTCGCTACGGTGACTACGGCAGATGCGTTCTCGCGTGCACACCAGCGCCGTACAAATTGTAAGCTGGGTGTTCGACACGAGGGCGCCAGGGGCGACCCGTTTAACAGGTACGGCAGGCGCGGAAAAAAATATTTGTTGAAAAATACGTTCTAAAACGGGAGTATCATTTGTTTTAGTAGACAATCTATAGGACTGGCGACGCCCTTCAACTGACGATGTATCCAGAGCGGTTGGAATACGGTTGGTTATTGTTTTGAATGGGCTGGTTGTATGTTGTGTCTACACCATGTTGTTGTCCATCGGGAGATGTATTCCTACTTCCTCGAAATGCCGATCTAGGGTGACCTCCAGGGAGGACCCTCAGCAAATAGGTGGCTCCCGCAATAGTGCAATGCCTCCGTACCGTTAATGCTTGGACCTCAATGGTTCCACGACCCGAAGAATATGGCTGGTGGGTGGCCACGACCGTCCTTATACGTCCACATCCCCCGTCCAGTGGATGTATTAGATGGGCAGGTATAAAGGCGACGGTGCTTGAATTCTATATGCGTGACTCACATGTTCGTGACAGGTGCATATACTAGTTTTCGAACCACCACCGGCCTTCAATAGCAATAATTAGCGCGATTGTCCCTACTGCCTCAAACGTCCCTTTCCAGTCAACCGTGTTTAATAGTGCGGGTCAACCCCTAGCTAGGGAGATTGCTTGCATGTAGCTATCGGGGCGAGCTACAAAACGCAATCTATCTCACCGCCGGACAGAACAATATTTATGACGCCAGTGCGGTTCTCAGCAGGTATTTCCACAGTACGTCTTGCACACTGGACGGTTCTCGGTGGTGTTAGCTAGGTATGGGCGTTACGTCTGAGGCTCTAACGGCCTCCAACTGGTTTTGTGGTTGAACGTCGACGATGTCGTCATGGTCACACTCCGTGGTCCCGACCCCCGTTGTTCGTCATTGTCGTCGCCTGTGACGTACGTCTCCACGGCAACGAGATGTACCGGTGACGCCGAATCTGATGAAGTCGACATCACTGTTAGGACGCTCCTCGTCGCACCATCGACCCCAATTTCACCAAGCGCCACAGTTACCATGATGGACTCGTTCTACGATAGACCCCCCACAAAACCAGCGATTGTTTTAGCGAACGTTTCATGGCTGCCCGACACGAGGACGGATGCCATGAAACATAAATCTTCGTATGTTTTCGTGTTTCGCAAAGGACTATCGAACGATGACGTCGTGGTGGCAAGGGGCACCGTATTTTAGGAGATAGGGTGTGGAGCTGGTTTCAAAACCGGCGATTTCGTTAAATAAGGTTCGGGGTCGTGTCTCGGACGCCAGAGAAGGTGCTATGGCTAGTACTGACCGGCGTACATGTAAAGTCGTCAGCTACTGTGGGAAAACCATCCGTCCAAAACGCCGTAGACGAACAGAACTCCGTTACAACGGGATATGGATACCGATAGTAGAAGGGTCAATCACAACCTTGCCATACCCGGGGAAGCCAACCACCGCCCTTAACTAAAGATGGCGCTAAGCTTTAGGTGCCAACCCAATTCCAACAAATGCTCACCGTCCAGTATAGTTATGATCACCATCACGTCGAAGGCAAGTAGTACGTGTCGTGTCACGGATTTTGTTATAATTAGTGGATAAGTCGAATTTGAGAGCAGTCCGACAATAATACTGGTTGGGGTCCAGCCCATCGGCATGGCCTCGGCAGCGAAAAGGTCGGTTAATAACCCCACAGAGCCAACAGGTACGCATTCATCTTGGTTATATTGCCCAAACTTGACTAGCCGCGGCAGGCACGGATCCTGCATGCTCTGACAGGGTCCTGCTGTCTCCACTGGGTGTTTGCGTACGAATGAATCCAGTAGTGTCGAGGACTCCCTTTACGGGAGACGTCTTACTGGTAACTCGGCAGTCGCTGCTATGCAAGAGGCAGAACTGCGCGTTTTGGGACCTGTTCGCCTGCCGACTGTGCGACCGCTTGTGTGAAGAAGGCAGCGCCACAATCAACGGAATAAGTGGCTCGCACGAACGCGGGGGCCCTACCTTCCATGGAGATGGGAAGCTCAGACCTTTATCGTATATGGCAATGTTTTTGTCGTGGGAGTATCCACAGACAAATCATGTAAAGGGTACGTTCCAACTTTCTTTGTTATTGCACCTGGACTAAACTCCACCTTTCGTACAAACCACCGGACTACGTTGACAGGCGAGGTAGGCTCTACTAGTGGTTATGGCCTTCATTCGGTAAGTTACAAATCAAACCAGATACTCGATAGTAGATCGGTAGCGACAAAAGAGCATCGAATGCGTGTACGCCTGAAGCAGGAATATGGTAGTTACGAAGCCCTGTGCGATGAACAGATACGATGTCCAATTTAGGAGGACCTACGTCTTATACACTCACGTGGCGCTGTTCCTCAACTACTAACGACGACGATCCCGTTGTCTTGAGTTTTAACCTACGTAATACTACCAACACCATATGTAGGAAAGGTACTGACGCAGAGTACTCTGCAGCGTTTAGCTCGGACTTGGAAGGTTGCGCAGTGTGCCTATCGTGACCAATAGCTGGTCGTCATACTCATGCCTGCAGCCGCGCAAGATGAATTGCAGTTGTTCTCGTTACCACGACGATGGGACAAAGTGAATTATGAGGCGGAATACTAAACCTACCTGCTTCCTTAGTTATGCCGCCATCCGGTTGCATTGCACGACGGGTTGGTCTCTGCTGGAGCCCCCTCGGAAACGATACTAAGCCGCGCGTGAGAAAACGTACCTGTAGAGCGTTGGGGGCTTTATATTCGCGTCCGGACAGCAAATATTAAAGTTGCCTGTGGCCTGCGGCCACATACGTCATGGCTCGCGTATCGCTGATCTCCTCAACGGAAACACTACCCGGTGTCATGGCTAACTTACGGGAGCTTTGGGGTACGTTTCCGTGTATGCCTGCGCCTTGGGATAGTCAACTGGGAGCGTCTACGCGGTTTTTTAAAAACGAACACTATGAGCGATGTGTAGATCTTATCATGCTAAACAAATCAGAAGCTAACAGGCAAATGTTACATTCCCCACCGTGGATCATTTCGTAGGCGTGAGAGATGTTCCCACTCGTCAACCTGTCGACTCGCGAATCGTCCACACGCCAGCGATGGGTATATTAAAACCCCATATGAGCCTCGTTGCACAGGTTCGTGGCAATCATCACTCGTTAACGCTTCTACCACGACCGCCACAGACGCGCATTGCACTCGACCCCGTGACGCTGCTACCCTGCCTTTGTCTTATAATGTGTTCTGTCGTTTTTTTCCTGCTTAGCTGCAGTGTTTACACTCGGACAACCGCGCAGACATCGTGCTGGTTTCCTACGTGCAGCTGTGTTTTTAACGCTCTTCCGGCACCCTTATCTTGCTATGTGCAGCTGTGTTTTTAACGCTCTTCCGCCTCCCTTATATGTAGTAAAATCTATAGGCTCAACCACAGGCGACCCGTGATCGCATAATAAGCTGTAGGTTGGATTAAGCCCCGTGTGCGCTCTCTATCGTGGCCACACCGTCATCATTAAATTACAACCTTCAACGTAGCGATTGGGTCCATAACAACACGTGGATTCGTTGTTGTTGCCGTATCGCGATCGTCACCCTTTCGGGTACCCTTGGGTGGCCGACAGAGAGACGCCACGGCTTGATCTTGGCTTGGGCTGGGTGTTTCTCGGTTGGTGCTTTCTGTCGTGACAACCTCACAAACACACGTTTTAAACGTTTTCACGACAGTGAGGCACACACCTGGCAACACCAAACCCGAGCCTAGCTCCAGGCGCCGTGTCTCCTCGTGGGCCGTCCCTGGCTACCGGGAAGGGCGCAGGTCGGGGTACAGCATCGACGACAAATGCAAATGTTGGTGTGGACCCTGCAGCTTCGGTGAAAGTATCTACTTATGCGATGATAGAGGTTGATACGAGAGAGGCCACACGTCAGGCAAACAATCCAACACTGATTCAAGTCAACCAAGGGCATCTCCCTGTAAAAGTCCCCCGTGACCGCGGAGAGGAGTGACCGTCTACAACCACGAAAACACCTGGTGTTACGAGCCCTGCCACCTTGCGGAACGTATACCTTCTTCGGTCAGAGCGCGCCCCTACAGACCGCATACACCGGTTACACCCGAGTAGGACCCAGGTCGAAAGGGGAAGTCTATCCTGCGGCCTTTTCTTGCTGCGGATGAAGAAAAGCAAGAGAGGAAAGGAAAACACAGATAAAACCAAGCAAGCACGGTCTTCGTATGTTTGCCTCCATTCACGGAGGATCGCCAAACAGAACCAGCCGCCCGGGCCACATCTCCATGGAAAAGCCGTAAGCGTACTCATAGTCAGACACGTTTTCTGTCTTAGAGATAAGGATGATGGCTATGCCTGAACTCGTAACGTGGTATTGGCTATGGTCTCTTTGGGGGTGACCGAAGTTTCGCGAAAATATCAGTATAGACTTGATCGTCTCGACGACGCTACCCAGAGACGTGATCATACTTAAGTTGGGTTTTGTTTTCCACAGCACTCCATCTACATGGTCTAATATAAAACCCCACCAATCGTACCAGCATAGTGTCAGGCAAGTTTTCACAACCCTTTCCTTGTGTGTGTCGTTCGCCCTTCAACATAGCATAGCCTTCCGCCTGCTATCGACATGATCTGGTCGAGCGGAAGTGCCGTTGATATGACCTGTTCCAATGCTCGTTGGTTCCAGGAGTTTCTTGTTAACCGAACACTGGTATCCTGGCCCTTTTTATCGGGAAAGTCTTAACGTCTGTTCAAGATGCTCCTTACGGCGAAACACGTGTTTTCTTGGCCGAAATCGAATACGAGAGCTAGACAGTCCAAAACCGCGATTTGGCATTACCAGGGCAAGGCGTAGCGACGACGTCGACAAATAGATTGTCAGTCAGGTATCACGAAATTACGGTAGGGATGTGGGTCTTTAGATCAATCCTGGGCATAATATGCGAGATCACCGCCTGCGGTTACGACCAAACTGGCACGCACCCATCCAACAGATCCAAAGCCGTCGGATGGATATGGCCGGGAGGTTGTCTATGAACACCATCCTCGGGCGGGTCGATGTTGGGTCAGTGCCATTGTACCGAAACGAGCACCTCGGAGGGCGGGTACTGTGTGTGCATGAGAAATAGTATACCTTCGAACACAAACAAGCTCTAAAGAACGATGGTATAAGTTAACAGCGGTAGCTCTTCGTCATACCATCGTATGCCTCCACGTTTGTACCACGTCCAAGAAAAAGTATGCAACCGCGTCTCAACAGCGTCTCGGCGTGATTGGCAGTTGTAGGGTCGAGCAACATTGGCCCCACTCCCGTTGGCATGGCTTTCACGAACTGAGTTGAGGTCACAAAATTGTACCTTGTCTGCAGGAAATATGGTGCACAGAACACGGTACCGTGGAGAATACCCCCCAATGGCAGGTAACCATTCCTGTAGGAAGCCCACCGCCGTGATATCTTCGAGATACACTCTCCTTGCTTAATAGACACGAAGAACCTGCGCCAGGCACGTCGCCAGAACCCCAGGTGGGGAGCGGCTGTTTTCACTGAGCTTTGTCACATGTCCGGATTCAGGGGTTCTCAGGTTGGCTACATCTGGAGAGATACCTGAAACCAGCTGGTCCGCGGCAAGACTTCGGAATGCAGGGTTCAAATGATGAAGTTGGGTCACCATGCAACAGGCCACCCCGCATACCGTACAAAGTTGCCCTTTAGATGACCAGTGTGCTAACTTTGCAAGCATTGAAGAGTGTGAGAAAGGTCAAGCAATCGACAAATAGCTTGGTCACCTGGAAATGCACGCTTGTCTAGCGCACACCACAGCTAACGCGGTCGAGGAAACATTATAACCCATCTCCTGGCGTACGAGTCGTGCACTCTTAACATCAGCGTCACACAAAACGGTCAAGCAAGCATCTGCTAGTGTCAGTACCACCACGGTCCGCCAGTCAGTGTCCTTGGAGAAGGTCGATAGCGCTCCAAGTAGCTTAGGGCAGCCCTGACGTCTGCCCATCAATAGCAGCCAAGTTGAAAACCTCGGTGGTGGCTGGTGTGCAGAAGGAAGGGCTCCCTACTTCGTAAAAACATTCGTGGGCCAGTTTGGCGGCCGCTTCTCTGCAGACCTTAGGGCTTCCGACATCGGGGGGATATTTCCCCGGTTTCCTATGGGCGTCGCTTGATTTCGGCACGCAGGGTTCCCTTCCTAGGGGGGGTGTTAAACGCCAGGAGGTGTTTCTCGGAAGGCCTTGGGTGCAGTCTGTACGGTGCTTGTCATCAAGAGAAGGAGAGGTTTCTCCTATACACGTGGACGTGCCCGATTGTTTGCAGAATACGTACGGGACGGGCACCGTCATCATTCTTCTTTGCAAGTGTACCAAGTGTATCCCACTTGTCAAGGTATGCATTGTCAACAGACGAGACGTATGAGAGGCACACTAGAGGTGTGTGCAATATTACAATCACAACCCACAAAAGGTAAGCCACCGTACTGCGTTGGCAGTATAGCACGCCCGCGTGTGTGATGCCTGCGTCATTTGTTTTAGGACTGGCGCATCGATATGTTGGTCGGATCGCGCAAACAAATGTATTTTAGGTCAGCCTTGGACGATATATGGAGCTCCTCATGTTAGGAGCTCAGACACATCTGCAGCACGCCTACCGTGGGATAGCTCTACAATTCAGTCGTCTTCCGTGTGGAAACGAGGTCTACCGTCGGTCTCTTACTTAAGTGACGCCCCGTTAACATTTAGAAAAGCTGTAATGATGCTGACGCACTCACCCAATGACACGCATGCGGTGGTCGTCGTCGTGTCTACCGGTGACACATGCTACGATAGAGGTGTTTAACACCATTAGTATTTGCCTTCTAAGGCTCCTCACATGAGGAGGTCTTGTCCCCACTCAAACACCGATCTTGAGAAAATTGAAAGTGCAACCCGATGGACTATTTCATGGCCTAGGTATGGCAAACGTTCGTATTGTGTTTGTTATATAGTGCTACCTGCTAGCCCACTTAGTCAGCGCTGACTAAGTGGGCTAGCAGGTAGCTCTACATAACCAACAACATATATGTTTTCGAGTTCGTGGAATCTCGGCGACGTTTGGACAGGGATCTCCTGGGCTATCCCCTTGCCAAACGCTGCTAGTGACTAGGGCACACTATCATAACCATTCGTAGTGTCTTCCAGCACGCACGTTCGAAAAATACCAAATACGAAGTCGCCGAGGTTTGAACTCACGACACATCCTTTGTTGGTTATAGCCAACATATTGCAAAAGACAGTGACATTCCGACGATTTTGTGTTAAGGGGTACCGTTTTCAAGAAACAAAACAGCCGAAACGTGCTGCTTCTATCGTAGAACGCGGTCAAAGCGGTAGCAGCCCGGCAGTGTGTCCTGACGAGTTTGCAGTATGAGGACGGCACTATCGTGGGGGGGGTCACAACCCATACAAAACCCGGCATATAGTGAAATTAAAATAATCTATACAATGTAGATCAACTCCCTTTGTGAAATATTTCGGCGTCGTAGAGAGTTTCCACGGGTTACAACTCTGACCGACATAAAAACCAAAAACCGAAATTTTGACCTTGTTATTTTCCCCTCGTTTTTGGAGGACCATTCTAGAATAGTTTTGGACGAATAGTAAACTTCCGGGAGGAGAGTCGTTTTCTTTTCGTTTATGTCGAACTGTGGGCGTTGTTGGTTTTTACTCATTCGAACAGGTCAGTGGGGTCTGCGTTGCTTGTCGTGGACCAATCGCACGAGAGGCTGAAGGCAGGCTTGTTCAAGGGTATATCCACAGTCCACCAAGAACAGCATTCGTCTCTCAGCGGTATCGCTACATCGTCGCATCGCCCGAGGAACCTCAGCACTTCGTCGTGTGAGCGCCCTGCGCATGTCGTCAAGTCTGAGTTTAAAATTCATTGCGAGCGTTGATTCGCTCTCGTACGAGGCAAGGCCACTCGCCAGCGTCAACTTTGCCTGGTGTTGTTGGTTCTGGAAAAAAGTGTGACAATATGTAGTAATATTTAACTGCTAAACAGTGGGCAATTAATTCACACTGACATAAACAACTCATGAATATTCCAATATGCTATTGAGTCAGGCCGGCCCTTCCATGCCAATGGCTGCGAGGCCACACGATGGAACTACGTTGAGAACAGTTTATCGTACAATAAGTACATGCCATACACTCAACTGGCGATAGACACGTGCGTTCTACCGTAAAGGTGCACCACAGTTTTTCCTAAGGTATGTTATCTCGCTTGAGAAGCTCTATGCTCCACACAAAACAGATTTGAGAAACAGACACCTGCAACGATAGAGGTGCGCCCACTTTTTTCTGGGGATCCTTAGGACCCTCTCAACCTCACTCACCAACTGATTTTGAGTAAACTGAAAGTGCAACCCGATGAACAAACCCATGGCCTAGATATGCAAAAAAATGGACTAAAACATATGAAGTTTCGACGATTTTAGGTTAAGGAGCTCCGTCGTTCAGAAACAAAAAAAAACAGAAAGTGCTACCTCTATCGTAGCACCCGCCAACGTTCAATTGCAACACGATAAACAAATGGGTCAGGCATACAACTCATATATATATATATATATTTTGTTTTGCAAAATAAGACTGACATCCCGACGATTTTTGGGTTAAGGAGGCTCCGTCATTCAGAAACAAAAATTGTCAAAAAGTGCTGCCTCTATCGCAGCACGCGTCGAGACTGCTGTCGTCATGGCTACATACAGTAGTGCGGGACACGTCCTAAGAAACAACGTACCAGGTAATAGGAAACCCAGGCTGATATTTAGAGTAAAATTAGGAACTCGGGAGTCTTTTTACTGACGTTAGCGTAGGAGTCATCCCACAGTATGGGTTGCACTTTTCGGGGTCAAACGTTCCTGCTCGGTTGAGCTCCTGAAGTGAGGAACTACCGGTTGGTATGATCATTTCACGCGTGCATTTGGTTTAGGACTACTAGCGGATAGAAATGTTGATCGGGTTGCGCGAACGAAAATCTCGGCGGTCATGTTTCGGGTGAGATATTGAGCTCCTCATGTCCGGAGCTCGGGAACTTATTGCTGCACCCCTACCGTGGGATGAATCGTAGAACGCACGCTTCCTCAAACAAGAAACCCCGCCTGGGTAAGTTTTTTATGTTTCTTATTACGCGTGCTACGACAGAGGAAGCGATTTTTTGGCGTTTTCGATTCTGGTCGACGTGGCTCCTTAATAATCCAAAATCATCGGGAGGTCCTTCTTGTTTTGCAATCTGATTGTTTTGTATACCTAGGCCATGCGTTTGTTGATCGGTTTGCATTTTTAGTGTACTAAAAATCAGAGTGTGTGTGGGTGAAGTGGAAGAGCCTCATAAACAAAACTGTTGGGCCTCTATCGTAACATGTGTCGTAGTGCACATGGGGAAGTATTATTCCCCAGGTATATAGGAATCTCGGAACTCAATGTTTGTAAACCATATTACATATATATGTGAGTCTTGTCGGCCATTGAAAGGCGGAGGTAGTCTACAATATGTACGGCGGAATGGCTGTCGCTAGGAACTCGCGCCACAGGATACTTGGAACTGTCGACAACTTGTCTTCGTTGGCGGAAACTCGACCGTCGATGTACAAACCTTAGCAGCAGCCAGCAGCAGCCAGTAAGGATAAGACTGAAAGACGGAAGTTTTTTGTCGCCATCCAAAACGAGTCGTTTTCGCCCAAACAAGTTGTATGATGATCGAATAGCCTATCCCCACCATCGCTCGCGTTTAAATTTTGACTATCGTGTCCAGCATGTGATCATCTGGTAACCAGGAAAAAAAAAAAACAGAAAACGGGCGTTTGCCATCCTTACCGAATTCTGCCTTCCAAGGGTACAACAAAAGCAAAATAGAAAGAAAAACAGAAAAGAAGCAAACGCGAAGTTTCACTTTTTCTCAGGGCACCCTTTACCCCAAACGGCGCGTGTTCTGCTACCACCTTGATCCTTCCAGTACAGCCATCTAAAGAACCCACATAAAAAAGAGGCAGGCCCTTTTCAAATGCGCGGACTACTTTCTAGTTCCTCACTCGAGGAGCTCAACCGGTCGAAAACGTTTGGCCCGAAAAGTGCAACCTTTACCGTGGGATGACACGTAGATGAATGTCGATGCGCGGCCGTGGTTAGCCGATTTTCGCGCCGCCGCCAAGCTCGATAAGTTTCTGTTGTCTTTGGCGGGAGTCATCCCACGGTAGCGTTTGCACGTTTTGGGGTTAAACGTTCCTGACCGGTTGAGCTCCTGACGTTAGGAACCATCAGTCGGTATGATCATTTTACGAGTGTATTTGTTTAAGGATTAGCGGAAAGATATGTTGATCGGGTTGCGTGAACGAACATCTTGGAGGTAATGTTTCGGCTGAGATATTTGGCTCCTCATGTCAGGAGCTCAGGAACTTATTGCTGCACCCCTACCGTGGGATGCTGCGGGAGATTTGGCTCGAGGACGCCTGGTGCGTTCTCCTTGAATGTTTCCTGGGACTTTGGGCCTTGTTCGAGTTTTCATTGTTTGCTTATTCCGTATTTTCCTCCTGCCGACGACGCCACTTTTTAAGGTGTTAGAGGGTACTTGTCCGTTTCACTATTGGCACAAGGGTAGCATATTTTCTTCCATGAGTGAGCTTGACGCCAACATTAACGTCTCCTAAATGATATGCCTACGCAAGGAACTCGTCCCCACGGAGCATGCAATACCAGGCGGCAGCACATTTCTTCTACTGCCACGGAGAGCGTTGAACGGCCGTGATATCGGCAGGAACGGAATAACCCGCTGATGGTGAGGTGTGGGTTGTACGTTTGGAAGGTTCTTCCTCAAACGTCCACGAGGTACAAGCAGCGACAAATATGCAAAATGCATGACTCGCAGGTGAGCAACAGCAATCACCATTGAGATAATCGGCTAGCTCTGCGCCCTGCCTCGTGCATGGTGACCTTGTTCCATTTCTGACTGGTGAAATTCACTCAAAAATATCATACATTTCCTGCTTCATTTCGGCTAAATGCTGAGACGGTTCACGCCGTCAACGGCTATAAAACATGCCACCGTTGGCAAACCCACTCTTGCCATACCCACCGCGGCCAATAGCACCGCCACGCGCGATGGTGTGCAAGGTCTGGTGGTGACCTCCGGACGTACACGCGACAGCCTACAGACGCGCACGCTACGGTTTTCTGAGGCCTCTCACTTGAGCAGCTCCACAAAACACAATTGAGAAACGAATGCAAATACAATACAAGTCCAATGCACAGTGTCATGGCCTAGGTAACCAACACGACGTAAGGTACTGTACAACTGTTAACAGTATTCCAACGATATTGGGGAATTTCCTCAAAGATAGAGCTCCGCCAGGCGGAAATGGTTTAGCCCGTGCTAAGGTGCAGCGTTCCTTTTTTGAGGCTCCTGACTTGAGGAGCTCTACCCCTCACCAAAACTCTGTTTTTGTTTTAAACTGGAAGTGCAACTCGATGAGCAACCGCCTATTATTGCCTAGGGGGTACGAATAAAATAATCTTCATAAGCAAGAATGATATATTCTGACGATTTTGGGTTAAGGAGCCCAGTCATTCCGAAACAAAAACGGCAAAAAAAGTCCTATACTATGGATACCTCTAATAATGTAGCGTGCGTCGTTTGATAAAAACAACAATGCTACACCGACATCGTCGTACACGCCTATCATGAATTGAGAACGTAAATGTAGCTCATCGTCACGAGCGCGTCGCCCCTGCCGGCCCCGCGCTGTTGTTGTTCGATCGCGAGTTGGCCTCTGCACCAGCTGCCCGCGACCAGGGCGAGGCTACCCTTATGTTCACTGCAGAACATAGGCCACATGCTCAAGTGACTCTGGCATTTGTTTCACCTTGTTTCTTTGGCGGCGCGAAATAACAGCTCGCTGGTGGTGCATGTCGCAAAGCAGAACAACGCAAACGCTTTGAGACTGCACATGCCTCCGACAATAAAAGACGCATTCTACGAAAGAGGTGCAGCATGATTTTTCTGAAGCTCCTCACTTGAGGAGCTCTATGCCTCACCGAAAAACTGATTTTTTAGCAAACTGAAAATGCAATCCCATGAGGAAACCCCTGGTGCATCTATACCAAAAAGCATATTGCACAAATAGGATGGCATTCCGACAATTGCGGGTTAAGGAGCCCCGTCATCCAGAAAGCAAAAACGCTAAAAAACGTGCTACCTCTATCGTAGAACGCGTCAAGAGTTAGAGTCATCCCACGGTAGGAGTGCAGCAGAAGTGTTTGAGCTCTCCGAGGATGAGGAGCGCAATATTGCACCTAAAACATGACACCGAACATAGTCGCTTGCGCAACCCGACCAACATTTTATTTTCTCTACAGAAGTCCTATAAAATATATACTCGTAAAGTTATCATACCAACCGGTATATAGTCCCTCAATGGAGGGGCTCAACCGGTCAGAAAGGTTTGGCCCAGAACGCGCAACCCCTACCGCGGGATGGGTTTGTAGAGAGGTAGCCACTGGAGTCACCCCACGGGTAGGGGTGCAACAGAAGTCTCTGAGCTCTGTCAACGTGAGGAGCTCGATGAGTCATCCCTGCAAAAATAAGTGCCTGAGCTCCTAACATGAGGAACTCAATACATCTCACCCGAAACATGACTTCCAAGATCGTTGTTCGCGCAACCCGATCAACATGTCTATCCGCTACGTAGTCTTCAACAAAATGCGCTCGTAAAACGATCAGACCAACCGGGAGTTCCTCCCTTCAGGAGCTCCACCGGTCAGGAACGTTTGACCCCAAACACTGCAACTCCTACCGTGTGGGATGACTCCAACAACTCATCCAGAACATGACTACGAAGAAACTAGCTCGCTTAACCCGAGCAATCGTTATTTGCGCTATCGTGGTCCTATCACACGTACACTCGTAAAGGTATGGTACCAACCGGTAGCTCCTCACTTGAGGGTCCCAACCGGTCATTAACGCTTGGTCCAAAAAGTGCAACCCCTACCGCCGGGATGACTCGCTGCTGCGACTCACTGCTGCGACTCGCCCCGATCCCCTGAAAACCCAGACCCCGAAAGTGATTCTACTGTAGCCTAGATCCCGCCTCCATTTCGCCGTTGCCCTTGGTCAAAAGAGGTTGGCTCTGCGAAAGAGCGGTGGTGAGAAGAAGGCGACGAGGATATGCGGGCGCGGGTGAGACAAAATATATTAAGGGGCTAGCTGTAAAGTGTTCCCATGGCGTCTGGACCGGTAAGGGTTTGTGTAGCGAAGGAACGGTTCGGAGTAGGCTCTACATGAATGTATGCAGTGTGTGTTTGGCGGTGTTGATGGCACAAGAAGAAACGAAACGCTGAAGTTAGGAGCCCAGCGTTGCGTTTGAGGGCACGTGGCTGCCTTTAGGAGCATATGGACCGTCGACCTCGCCGCTACGTTTGGGGGCAGGTTGTTGCGGCCTTTAGGATAACTTTGACTACTACGGGGGACCATTATAGTGAATGAGACCAAATATTGTGAGTAAAAATAGATAAGTATGTAGGCTTTTTTCTTTACCGTGTAGGTCCTATCTATTTACTACGTCACCCCGTGATAGCGAGCACTCGTCCTCGGAGGGTCTTGAGAGAGTTTGGTCAGAGTGGAGCGAGGCGGGCAGGGCGCGGAAGAAAGCGGGTCGCGCTTGCCGAGGTCGTGGAACAAACGCTCCTGATGTCATGGTATTCGATGTTTGGATCAGGCACGTGCTGCGGTAAAGATGCACCAGTTATTTTCTAAGGCTCCTTACATGAGGAGGTATTGTCCCCACTCAAAAACCGATTTCGAGAACATTGAAAGTGCAACCCGATTGACCATATCAAGGCTTACGTATTCCAAACGTTCGTACTACAAAACAACGAGTGACATTCCGACAATATTGTGTTAAGGGAGCACCATTTTTCATGAACAAAATAGCCAAAAAGTGCTTACCTTTATCGTAGAACACGCATGCTACAATAAAGGGAGCACAAAAAAGTTATGGGGTTCCCCTGTCGAGGAACCCTACACTTCACACACAGACTGAAACGGAGAAAACAATATGAACGGGCGATTCGCCGAACAAACCCATGGCCTAGGCATACAACATTTGTTTTTGAAATACACAAGGGATACCTCAGCAGCTTTAGCTACGTAGCCCCTCAGGTCGGGAGCACCTCCAGCCGAAACCGTTTGGACATAAAAATCGATATCCCTATCATAACAAGCGTCCTAGGCTGCCCGGCAAGCACCAATCGAGACCAGATCTCCCTCAGGAAAAAAAAAACATCGTAGTCGTCCCACGGTAGGGGGTGCAACCTAAGTTTATGAGCTGCCTCACACGAGAAGCTCAATATCTCACCCGAAAAGACACAAAATCGAAGAAATTCGTTCGCGCCTCCCAACCAAACCTTATACGGGTTAGTGTTACAACACATAACCATGAAGAGTCATCCCACGGTAGGGGTGCAGCAATAAGTTGTTAAGCTCCGGGCATGAGGAGCTCAATGTCTCACCCGAAACAAAAGTAACTTCCAAGATATTCGTTCGCGCAACCCGATCAACATTTTTATCCGCTAGTCCAGAAATAATTACACTCGTAAAAAGATAGTACCAACCGGTAGTTCCTCACTTCAGGAGCTCAATCGGTCAGGAATGTTTGAGCCCAAAACGTGCAACCCCTACCGTGGGATGACTCTGTAGAAGTTTGTTGCTAACCAGTAGTCCCTCACTTGAGAAGCTCAGTCGGCGAGAAACATTTGGCCAGAACAGTGCAACCCCTACTGTGGGATGACCCATCGCGGAATGAGAACAAATCTTAGCACAGCGTCTACCGTGGGTTCCAGAACGGGTGCCCATGGCCGACCAAGCTCGCGGTAGGGAAGTCACTTCTGGTCTCTAGTTTTCAGTGGCTCGGGCTCACATGGGCGAGCGACGGCCTCATTCCTTTGCGATCATTCGTAAGCTTTCGTTCTTTGTTTTGTTGCGATATGACACCGCCACGGAATGGTTAGCTACGCCGCGCTCAACAAACCGCTGATATTTGTTTTTTAAACGAGGCACAGAGTCGCTCGGGCGAAAGGTCTTAACTCGAGCCAGTGAAGTGGAAGAGAGGGTACCCCGCCCCGACTGTACCGTTGGTTGGCTAGCTTGTTTAATTTATGGTCGCCTTTTTGACTGTTGTCGGTTTACCTCGCTTCCCTTGAAGGGGCCTGAGTTGAGCTCCGGCATGAAGCGTGCTGCCCATAGGTGCATGATTGCACTCGCCAGGTACATCCCGCAAACACTCACGAGTAAGACAATCTGAACATTCGCAAAGGGGGAGGGAGGAGGAGAGGGAGAAGGAGAGGGAGAGAGAGAAAGAGAGGAAGAGGGAGAGGAAGAGGGAGAGGGAGAGGATGCAGGAGAGGATGCCGGAGAGGGAGAGGGAGAGGGAGAGGGAGAAGGAGAGGGAAAGGGCGAAGGAGTAGATGGGGAGGGGGAGAGGTAGAGGGAAAGAAAAGTTACAGATATACAAAAAAAAAACGAAACAGAGATAAACCCGACGCGGTACAGCCAATCGAAAAGTCGCGCAAAAAAGAACTTCGAGTCAACCAGCGACATGAAGACGACAACACACAAATCGCGCATTTCGTGCAGGTCATCCATGCTGAGGCGAGACTAATTTCACCCCGCTCACGCAAAAGAGAAAGAGTACTACAAATAGAGACACTTTGAGAAAATGACACGTTTTCGACTCGATTCGCGAAACGCCAAACACCAAACACCCACGCACTCTGTCCGCCGCCCCAGCGAGGTAGATCTTCGGGAATAATCCAGCTACTAACGTAATCGACGAACACGAGACACTATGGCTATCATTTGCACTAGCCCGCGGGGCTTACACTTGTGGACGAACACGCACTGCCGTCTCAGACACCCGGGGGCGGGTGGCATGCTAACAAACCCCATCAAGGGGTCACGGTCAGCCCGTTCAAACCGCAAAAATAAACAAACCGCAACGGTCATTTTGAAAGCGGGAAAAAATGCAAAAAACGTGGTTCTCCCCCAACATTTATGGCGAAACGAAACGACTTTTTGAGGGAAAAGCCGAAACAAAAGTTACGGCGATCACAGCGTCGACCTCCCGAAGTGGCCGGGTCTACTAGAATACGGGTAGGTAGATTTCGCACCCGAACATCACACTCCGTTTGCTCCACGCGCGCATTTCGGGTGGTTGATACATGCCGCACCTCTCATCGTTTCGGTTGATATACCGCGACTCCCCAAAACGAAATAGGTACGTACACGGGTGCGACTCTAAGTTACCTAGCCCGCACAAAGATAGAAGCGAGGAAAAAGTGGGAGTGAGGGGGCGGGAAAGGAGGGTAATCGCCTGGTGCTTGACTTTGCTCTAAGTTACCTCGCCAGCACCAATAAAGGAGCGATGAAAAACTAAAATGAGGGAGGGCAATCGGCTGGTGCTTGACCTTGATAGCGGCGTCGGAGGTGTAG
Source organism: Alaria marginata (assembly GCA_037833945.1). NCBI lineage: Eukaryota > Phaeophyceae > Laminariales > Alariaceae > Alaria > Alaria marginata. The sequence continues at coordinate 41,466 of JBBMKB010085284.1, forward strand.
ACGTCGAGGACGAGCCCAATCGCGTATGACATGAAGCTGCCTGCGACCATCATACAGAAGCTGTAGCAACCGAAGCCCACACCCCTGTATAACATCATTCGCACACGGATAGCGCGAATAGGTATTTAATAATGCCGGGGGGGGGGCGAAATTTCGTCATAATTGTCGACACCGAGTCAGTTCCTGGTCTTTTGGTTTTTGC
>JBBMKB010085285.1:0-24894 GCA_037833945.1 Alaria marginata
ACGCCTTCACTGCCAAAGGGAAGTCCGTGCACCTTTTGAAGCTACAGCATGCGAAGGTTTAGTCTTGTTGCGATGTACCAGGTAGCAGTGATTTGGTTTCTGCATTGTGTTCGCACGTAACATATATACATGCACCCTACTGCTATGTATGTATACCTGGTTATAAAGAGTGTCTTCTCGACAACTCCAGCGTTCATTGGGCATCGTTTTGGGTCGTATCTTTGCCGTTTTTGAGGTAAAAAAAGAAAAAGAAAAAAGAAAAAAACGCAATTTTTTCGAAAAATGACCAATGTTCATGAATTTTATTTTGAAGACCGGTTTTGGGTTCCTCTCGGCCGCGCGATTCGGGAGCACTTTGTTTAATGTGTCAATTCTCAAAAATGACGGAGAAAAACCCTGTACCCCCTTAGGAAATATTGTTCTGCCTGGACCATATAACGCTAACAACGATAACACAGCCCCTACGTCGTAGAACGAACTTGAAAGTTAATTTTCTCGACAACGGGGCGAGTGCAGACATCGACATACATACCGAGTAATATTAAAATTTTATTTATAATATTAAATACTACCAGGTATGCATCGTCTAAGGAAAGATGTCGACGAGGTCTTCCCAAAGGCGCAAATTTTCGTTGTGAGTGCCTCGCTATGTAGCTGATATAAGAGAGAACCGCTCTCAAATCCATGCCGAGAGGACCTGGTGCGTTATCTTACGTGTTACCAGTACACGGTATCATATACGGTATCATATTAATAGCAGTCGACAGCACACTTGACCCAAGACAAATAGTGGGGCCATATTTTCTCTTTTCCGCGAGAAGCCGAGGAAAACGCCTTGAGTTGTGATTTAAACATGTAGGCCGTTTGATAAAGCGTACAAGAAAATATTGCCCTAAACTGTCTCACGGGAGGAAATGACGAATTGTGCAATTTTGGCAGCTTTCTTCGTATTCATATTATTATTATGATGCTTGCCCTCCGACAATGTGCAGCATGCTCTCCAACGTTGATCACTCAAATCATTCCATTCATATTCGTATTAAGTTGATTCAGTTGGTATACAGTAGTATATGATACGTGGTCGGAGAGGGTTAAAGAGCGTCTTTTTCACACAAAACTCCTCAAAAACGATCCCATAGAGTTGAAATTCCACCGACCAAGGGCCTGACGCCGCCCCCTAATGTGGCGATGCTGCAGACAAAGTACCAACAATGCACACTATTTGACGTTTCCATGGCATTGACATGGTGCTGCCGTGCGGCATGGCCCTGCCATGGCCCTGCCATAGCATGCACAACGGCAGGCGCCATGCGGCAGTGCCATGGCGTTGACATGAGACTATCGTTCGCCACATCACCGCTATGGTACTCCACTCCCATGGCATATATGCAAGATGCAAGGGCACGCGCCATGCCACGGTCATGGCGCGCCACACGGATCTACTGGCATGGACTTGAGGTCAGGGTTAAGCTCTGGGTTTGGCTTAGGAGTGCCGTAGCACGGTGAGGGCAGCCCCATGCCCCCTGCTGTCGGATATATTCATGACAATTTCATGGAAGTTTTCGTGGCTTGCTAAAGCAACCGGTGCCATGAAAACACGTGGCAATGCCATAAAAACTCATGGTACGTGGTGCTGCCATGACATTATCACGACAGCCCACTAAAATTCTTGAAAGCTCATGTACGCCCATGTAATGTCGTGGGTTCCAATGAAATGTCATGACTCCCATGACGTCGTCATGGCGCTACCATGGCATTGCCATGTGCCATACCCCACGGCAAACAATGGTCAACCATGGGATACGCCATGGTATATCACGGAATAGCCCGCGGTACACCCGATGGGTGCTCCCATCGCTCCGCTCCGGAACCGCCACTTGTAGTAAGATTGAGGCCTGCTTATCCAGTAGGTTCTTGACGTTACTTACGTTGTGTTCGTTACTTACTGTAGAGACATAATAATATATTCAGATTACGTGCCGGGTGGAGACTGATTCCCTGCGGCGAGATCACAATTTTTTGTTTCATATTTTGACACGAACACCCTCCTAGATATACCAAAATGTTCCAATTACTCGGTAACTAAGGGTAATTACCGAACTTCCGAGGTAATACGAAGTATCATAACACGAGCCCACTCTGACGAGCCGTGCATGCAAAATTATGGGCCGAGTTATGAGCATATTCGGGTAAACCCGATTCTACGAACTATAACACGAGTCGAATATACAGCTCCTCGAAATCCACTCCCACACCTCTGACCGGCGAGGCTACGAAGCCGGGGGAAACGCCAAGAAAAAAGGAAATGAAGGAGGTCCTGGTCGTCAGGACCCTGAAGCCCCCAAACGCCGAAACCCTCCGCCACATCACCAACAACGCAAGAAGAGAAAGGGTGCGGGGCGAAAACAGTACCGCAGAACACGTAGAACTTGAAAGTCATACAGTCCTGTGGCGTGGGGTGCCGCATGGTGATTCATGGCGTGACCCATGGGTCTTTCCGTGGAGTACCCTATGTTGCGGTTCGTGGTACGCTGTGGCTACTCCATGGAACGTGCCATAACGATTATTTGAGGGTTGCTCTATGGTTAACAAACAGGGGGTGGTGCCATGGCACGTGCCACGAGGCATCTAACCAATCTACTGTAAACGATTGCGTGTGTCGAGGACGACGCTGCCTGCAACGGTATCGCGACAGGCCTGAAGGACGAGTGTTATCACGTGCGGAAGATGACATGCTTGATCGAGGGGATTCTGTCACGCGCCAAGTTGGGTCGTTTTCTTCCTTACAGTAGTGGCGTGAGCGTATCAAGGAAGCGGGGGAAAATAAGCCAGCCTGAGCGAGGGCTCTTCTTGCCGTTGGTGAAAGAAAGGTGGGTCCTGGCGCAAAGCGATGGCAACTGGGAAGCGCGTTGTTGCTATGGCCGGCCTGCTCTATCATGCGTACAAAAATGGACGATGTCGTAAGTCCTATCCGATGAGACATGGTGGACTGTACTTCCACGCCTCCAGAGGCTATCGTGCGTCTTGTAAATGTATGAAGAAGCTATGCCTTTATGAAGGTCAGCAGCCAACACGTGTCGGAGAAAAACAAAATGCAAGGCACGAGGTCAAGCCTAAAGCACGGGCAATACACGTGGTTTGATTTTCTGCCGGCAACTCGCGCTGGACAGCGCCAACACGCCCTTGATAAGATGCAGTTGCTCTCGTGCACCACGGCCAGAAAATAACATGTGTTTGTTATCATATTGCAAGTGAGCGTTACGTTTACGTTGCTAGGAAGATCTCGGAAGCTATATCAAACTCTGGCAAGGTTCGTGTCCGTGACGGTCACAGCACGTCCATGCGCAGGAATGTTTTGACAACCTCCCCCTCGTTCGACCTCGAGACGCCCGGAGCGGCACTTATAGTGTGTCGAGAGCGGCTTTGGACGTGGGCGATTGTAGATGAAGCAGAAGGTCGATATTATCCAGGGAAAATTACCGGTGTCGTCGAGGTTCCGCGAGGGGTTGGATTGATTCGAAAAACAAACTGTACTGTTGAAGTTCTTATTCCCAGGTATTCCTGAAATAAGGTCAGATTAGTGGACTTGTGGTACAGGGGGTTACAATCAAGCGTGCCGGAGGCTGGCACTGATTTCAGTGCGAGACCCGTGCACGGACCGATCCAGTTCAGGTAGAACACTGCGTTGCGCGTAGCTGCATCGGTATGCTCATTAGCATCTTCGCCCATGGTGGCAGCCAGCGTGCAGAGCCACGACCAGCCGCCTACATTGGAAGACGGGAACGGGGGTAGGGCTGCCATGCCAGGTTAAATATGGAACACCAGCATGCGGATTTTGAATGAGTGGTATTAACTGTCGGTGGTGATAGTGCTCTGCCGTTGGTCGCTCGGATGTGTTCATAGCCTTCGGTTTGGTGCCCTGACCAAGGTTACGGTAGCGTTCGTACACCTCATTACTCTTTTCACTGCCGAGCGTAGACCGCTTGCACGTGTGGCTCTATATTTCCATCAAAAACGGGCATAGCAATACATTGTTGGCGCAAAGTAACACACAATTTAGTCTTATGGCGGTGCATGTCGCAAACCCGAAACGCGCAAAAGCTGCAAAACAATTGAGTAGCAACTGCCGCGACTAAATATGATCCTCTTACCGTAGCCCTGGTCTCTTTTGCCGTAGAGTGGCTCAAACATCGCCCGGAGAAGACACGAAAGGCGGGCCACATGTACTTCGTTTGGAGCTGGCCCTGTGGCGACGCTGATGGTGGTTAACGTTAGTATACTCGATGGGGGGACGCTGTGAGTCCCAGTTGGTCTGTTGGTTGTTGCCCGCCATCGCGAGCGCATCGAAACCATGTTGAGATTGCCACGCGTGCCGTCGCGGTAGCTTCGGTGATGTTGGAGCTGGCAGGGAGTTTGCTGATTCTTAGGCACTCGTAAATAACGGAGGAACTACAGAGAGGGGTATACTGTAGGAGTCCGTTGTCGTATTCGTCGATGTGTCGGGCACCCTTAGAAAGGCATGTAGTGTTGTCTGGTCATGTCTGCAGGGCCAGTGGACGGTCGTTGAGTTTCTGTCAGGCGATTAATGTCGGTGCGGTGCGACGAATGGAACGGCCTACGACGAGGAGGATGTACGCACTGCCTCGGGGTGAACGCGAAAGGGATCCGCATATTAGTCGTGACTGACGAGGCGTTCTACGATAGAGGTAGCAATTCTCGTCCAAAATAGTTCATGAATGACGAGGCTCCTTAAGCTATTAATATAGTAGTCGGAATGCCACTCTTGTTGGGCAAAATGCTTGTTTTGTATACTTCGGCCACGGGTTTGTTGATCAGATTGCATTTTCAGTTACGCTCAAAAACGGTTCGGGTGAGGTATAGAGTTCCTCAAGTGAAGAACCTCAGAAGGAAAATACTAATGGTGTTATTATACTGTGTCTGACGACGATTCAGGGCCTAAGAGTAAAGCTTCGAAAGTCTTGGAGCCGCGAAAAATTTCACTACTGTAGAAGGCCTGCACGCTCGACCCTTGAGTTAGTGGCGAAACTGCCGGCAAATTAATATGCTCACGTCGATCCACCGGCAAGGCCCCGCTAGCGTGACGTGCGTGCGACCGATACACTAGGGACGTACCACGGTGGAGTATGGCATGAGGGCAGCACCCATGGACGGGCGCATGAGCATGGAAAAGTAGGCGTGGGGGTGCAGCTCGTTGGAGATTGAAGGTGGCACGGGGGCAGGCCACCGTCGAACCACGACAACGGTGTCATCGGCGGCGAAGGTAAGCACACTTGAATGTTGTTTGTGGCGAGACGAGGAGGCTGGGTCTAGTAGTGTCGCCAGCGGCTTCTGTAGAGGTACCTGATGGTGGCGGGCAAAGAGGCTCGGTACGTTGCTCACGAGCCCAATCCCGAAGGGCGTAAGGCTCAGCATAATACAGGAAGTGGATGTTGCGACGGGGTTACAGGAGACAGCAAGCTTAGGAAGGCGAACGAGAGCTGTGGGAAGCGGTGCAGAGGGTGTTATCGAGACATGCTACACGGCTGTACGAACCCTCCTCTTTATACATGCCCCTGCCAGGACCAACACACAGCATATGGATCACACTCATGAAGTAGAGCAATCAAGTGTTTTGTGGTGGTCATGACGAGTTTAGTCACGAGGGAGTGCGGCAAACCGGCGCAGGTACACACGACCGCAGCCAAGCACGTGCGATAGTACTTGAAGAGAGACATATTCTTGCCCAGCACTGACGAAGAACTACAATTTCGGGTGCAAATGATCGGCATGCATCATCCACGGGAAACCCGAGCAACCGCCAGTTAACCCTGAGCTCGAACTTCTCCTCGAGAGGAGAATCCATCAGGTTCGAGACTAAACCGCAGCCTCTGACTGCCCAAGCGAAGGTGCAAGCCGATAATACTGTAACATAACTAACCTGTCACATATCATACGAATAGCCAGGCGGCTGCTCAAGGACGGCTTTGCCGACCGTGCAGGTTTCTGCACCTTCATTGAATTCGCCCAACATCTGTCCCGCATGTCAAGTACGTGTACATTCTAGTTCTTCCTGGAAAGGGAAACCCTACATTATACTTCCTATTCGTCTGCCGGATTCATGACGACGACGATAGCAGCTACAGCAGAGTGGCAGCTAATAATTTAGACACCACTATCAGCTCGAGGCTCCAGAGCCTCAGTCTGGACGGCAGAAGGACGGACAATTTCGGCGGGTATTATTAGGAGAGCGGCGTATGCGAGGAGAGATATATCTAACCCAAAGTGGGCTTGTGCAACCACTAAAACTGCGTCTTGATGAATTTGTTTGCAGGCGGCGGAAACCCTGGTTGACGGTTCACGCATACGTTTATTGCATACCAAAGGGCTTCACTATTACAGACTACTACCAGCATCACATTTGTGGTCGATTTCCTGGCCGAAGTATTGTCCACGCCTGATTCACAGTATTGTGGTCGGCTGGTAGGTTATCCTTCATATAACATACATACATATGTGTAGTACTAGCAGAAAGCAGAGGGTTTTCATGCCCGCTTGCTTGGTGTTCCCACCTGGGCATCACCTTATAGCAAAACAAGTTGGCTCTACGTAAACGCATGTGAGTTTCCCCCCGCAGCGCTTGTCATGTTAGTTGCGTAGGCTTAGTGTTACGCAGAAGTAGCGAGCGCGGTCTAACTTCAGGAGTTGATTTAACAAATATAATTCAATTTAATACGTAGGAGTCATCCCACGGTAGGGGTGCAGCAATAAAGTCCCTGAGCTCCTGACATGAGGAGCTCAATATCTCCACCGAAACATGACTTCTAAGATTTTCGTTCGCGCAACCCGGTCAATATGTCTATCCGCTCGTCCTAAAACTCAAGCACCCGTAAAGTGATCATACCAACCGGTAGGTCCTTATTTCAGAAGCTCAACCGCTGAGGAACGTTTGACCCCAAAAAGTGAAACCCCTATCGTGGGATGACTCGTAGTTGGTTTGGGATTTTGATTATGCCACCTCCATCGAGGGGTCGTATCGAGCATGACACATATAATACGTAGTTAATTTATAAACTATGCCACCTTCATCTAGCGGTCGCATTGAGGATGTCACTTACTCTACGGCAGTAGTCAATAGCATCCATTAACTGGTCGCTGCTAGGAAACAGACACGTAGCTACTGTAGTACACACAACAAAATAATATAATATATCGATGCTGTGTGCCTTTTAGCCTCAGGCCAGCATTCTTTGAGATCCAAATATATAGTGTCTGACTGGGCTGTTAGTTTCATGCCAGGTTGTGTTCGTTGAAGAGGCCTGAAAAATCCAACAGTGGTTTGTTGAGGTTTCCGGAGCACGTGTATTGTGCCTGTTATAGGGTCCCAAATCTTGCTTTGGGGTAGTCCAGGCGTTCCTGTTTATTAGTTGCGGGGTCCCTTGTTTGTGTTTGTGTTAGTGTGTTGATGATATCGAGGAAATTCCGCCCCACTCTCGATCAATCCCCATCCTTTCCTCGTCAGCAACAGTATCCAACACACTGAACTATGCTCACCAGTACCAAATCTTCGCATTTCTACTTTTGCGTTTAAAGCTCAGATTGACCGAGTCCACTAAAGAGTCATCCCACGGTAGGGGGTGCACTTTTCGGGATCAAACGTTCCTGACCGGTTGAGCTCCTGAAGCGAGGAACTACCGGTTTGTGTGATCATTTTCCGAGTGCATTTGTTATAAGACTAGCGGATAGACATGTTGATCGGGTTGCGGGAACAAAAATCGTGGTAGTCATGTTTCGGGAGAGATATTGAGCTCCTCATGTCAGGAGCTCAGGAACTTATTGCTGCACCCCTACCGTGGGATGACTCTAAAGAGCGCTTGCCCCTCTACGTAGCGATATCTCGGGTCATCAGCAGTCAGTTCACTAGTGAGTGCTTACATGACTAGCGCGCTGATACACAAGCTACCCGCGAATACTACGATCGCGCTCTTTGTAGCCTTGTAAAAGTGCAATTCTCTCTACAACTGCCAATATTCACAATCTCATGTCGTAAATTCCGTAGCCTCTCGCGTTGGCACTTGAACCGGTCTTCAAATCGCCGGAAATCTTGAGCTGGGAATGTCTCTCTTTGGATATGGCTCTGAAGCCGTTTCGAAAACAGTTATATTTCCTATCCTTCCACCCTCTAAAATGTACTCCGCGCGCCCCTTCGAAGACTGTATCAACTGTGTACATAAAACCTCGCGGCAACAGGGGCCCGTTACTGGAACCCCCTCTAGCACATGCCATCTACAGTGTTAATCGGGAAATCGGCAAAGGCTATGGCGCTGCCACCCGCCCTTCGAAATTCGGCAGTAGGGTCCTAAATCAATGCGTAACCTGCGAGGTACTCTCCACTAGCGAGGCAAGTATGCCACCCTCTTGGACCTCAAATCACTCTTACAGGCCGCACGTTTCCTCATCGAAGTCATAAGCCACATCATTGCAGTACTGTTGGGCAACCACCCACCGGAGACCGGAGACCGGAGGCGGCAGGCGTGCAGGGGCAAACGAGGATGGTAATAGGTTATCACATGCTGAACACCCCAATTGCATGCCACACCGTTAAACCGTTCGTTACGTATGCCTGACACTGCACCATCTATCGCAGAGGAGTGTGTTCGACCGAAATGCTCCCTACTCTGCTCAAACGCAAAAAATGACGTGATCTGCATGAATGCACGAACTGTACACGCACTACTGTAAAGTGATGACCGCAAGCTTTCATGGTACAACGTTTCTCGCAAGCCAACTTATCGACATGTCCGAATATCCTTTCGAGCGTAGGCCTTCTGCCTTCCACCAGGAATGCAGAGTGGATTACGCCTGGCTGGACCTGACGCCGAAATCGATGTTCGCCTTTCGTGTGATGGTGCAGTTCAACACGAGGCTTATACATGGTATCTCGATTTATCCCTGTACGTTGCATCTCGATTGATCCATCGTATGATTGCTGCAACTAGAGTATGGCGCTGTCGTCATAGGGCCAAATGCGCCATTTTTCGAGATGCCGAAAAGCAACCCGAGTTCACGAGTCCTAGTAGTCGCAAACAAGCACCTATACCCGGTTCCATGGATCCGACTGACACAACTAACTGTACCTGTCCGTAGTTGTCCTCGAAGACGGTGTCATCAGGATACACGATCGTGGGGACTTCGTAGTCAGGCTCATCGACAGACTTGTGAGGGTATACTCGGTTGAAGATGGCACCTCCCTTGTAAGCGTAGTTCTGCCTGAACGTTGTGCTGCCCTTGAGCCTGTGTTACCGTAGTCACGAGTAGGGTTTGGGCGAGACTTGTGATGGTCACACATGTATCGGCACACTTATTGTGCGAAGCCCTCAATCGCAATACGATGCCACGGTTAATGCAAACGCTTTAGTCATTGACGGGTAGATTTGTGTGTAAAGAGGGTTCGCCTGGATCGACTCGCTTGCACATCTCAGCTATAGGTGGAAAGGTATTCGCCGCGAAGACATTCACGTTCTACCATTCCACCGTAACTCGTTGCGCGCACGATTCTGGCTACCTTTCAGGCTGAACAGTGCCAATCGCCACGAGGTACAAACGCACGTCCCTATTATGTCCGCTCGGCTGCCAAACATCTCCAGATTGCGGTGAAAAGAAGGCGACTGAAATCGACACGGGACACGTGCGAAACTTGCACTTTATAGCAACACCTGAGCACCAAGTTTTAACTCACGTGACAACACTGCCGTCTTCATTGTAGACCCCACCGCCATATCCACCATCGCCGGAGTTCTCGGCGAAGCCGTCGAAGAACAGGCTGCCGGCTTCGCAGGTAAACTCACCTCCGAAGTTGGCAACAGCTCCGCCGTTCGACTTGAAATCGGTGGAGCCGGGGTGTCGCATACAACGAATGTATCGGGGTTAGCGATCGGGTCTGGTTTGTTGGCTGCCTGTGGGTGGCCTCTAACCCTGGGCGCTTGTCTGAAATTCGACACTTCACCTAAACCCACAACTGTAAATACTTTGCATTCGGCCTCGTAGCTGTAACAGGGCAATTGTCACCGTGGCACCGAGTGGGAGGCGACCAGGCGGGTCTGCACGGTTTTTGTCGTCTTGATTTCCCGTTGACAACACTTCTAGGATTTTTCCACAACCTGTTTAACCTTTACGAGCGTTTAAGCAGTCTGTTGTCAGTACTTCGAGAATCCTACGATACATTACACCATCCCACAAACAATTAAAGTAGCGTTTCCCACAGGAACGCCGCGAGAAAGGATGGAAACACAAGAAATGCACAAATCGGCAGAAACGCGTGCAACATGTGAACTGGGTTGGTAACGTTTGTTTCGAAAGCCTGGAAAATCACGAGTAGACGGCAGACCAACGCACCCAATACTCACGTTAACGCATTTGTTGGATGTGAAAGTGACGAAGCCATTGAAAATAGCTGTGCCCCACTTCTCCTGGTAGATCGCGCCTCCTTCCTGCGGCAGCCCATGCAAATCGCAACAAGAGTGATGAGGGGACAGGCGCTTATTGCGTACCAGTAACGAGGCATCCCACGGTAGGGGTAGAGCAATAAGTCCCTGAGCTCCTGACATGAGGAGCTCAATATCTCACCCAAATCATTAGGCCGATGTTTATGCTATCCCGATGTAGGCCACAGATGTTTCTTACATTTGTTTCGCCGCGTAAAGATCAAGATGCGTATTCGTGATTTTCTTGAAGTGTTTTACTTCCAAGATTTTTGTTCGGGCAAACCGATCAACATTTCTATCCGCTAGTCCTAAAACCAAATGCGCTCGTAAAGTGGTCATACCAACCGGTAGTTCCTCACTTCAGGAGCTCAACCGGTCAGGAACGTTAGTCCCCAAAACGTGCAACCCCTACCGTGGGATCACTCTAACCAGGTACTGGTAGTGTTTAATCCCGGCTTACTCTGTCGACGGCGTCGTTACCAGTTTTCTGGCATGATAGTAAGCGTGTGTCCTAGACTAATGACTAATAACACATGTATGTGTGTGTTGCGTGCCACCGAGTACCTGTGCGGTTCGGGGACACCATAACTGGGTCTACCTACCAGCGTACCCAGGTATGGTTTTGCGGTAGACTAAAGCTAGTTCATATACCGGCATAATTCTAATTCAAGAGAGTTGGTCTTGTCGACTGGTTAAGGGTGGCACCAATAGCGGCAGCAGTATCCCTCGAAAACTGTTGGCCACGCGCTCTGATGATGCAACTTGGGGTCCCATTCTACGACCAACCTGATTAACGCAAGCGAGTCGACGTTGGGAGTGGGGTATAAGGTGCAGCAGTAACCAAATGTCATCGCCAAACCGCTCCGCATAGTACCGATTGTCAGGGAGACACCTCGGATTGTGCACATTGCATGCCGCCAGGGTTGCTGGCGAAGCGAAAACACAAGAAGGTGCCAATCGCAACAACCTGCCAAAATGCCTTCATCGACTGCGACGTCCTGCCGTGGCAGCAGGCGTTGCATGGAACGCCCAACTAATGCCTCACGTATACTACCTGTGTTGAGGGTTGGTATGCCTCAGTTGGCGTTTTTCAGTGAATTCCTAACTGTCTCAAACACAACTAATGCATTCTCACCCCGCCCTGGTTCTCGGAGAAGTTGGCTTCTCCTTCGACTACGATGTCGCCGCGAATGTGAATAGCTCCGCCGGTCCCCCCACTATGATCAAGCTCCCACTGCAGCACTCGAAAGGATATACAGCATAATTAATGCGGGCATCCAAAGAGAAGCAAGTGGGAGAAGGTCGTAGCGAATTCTGGATTTGGAGGGCTTTGGCGGCATTGCACAACGATGTTGGTAACGGAAAACATGTACACCGCTAAAACTATAGTGATGGCTGCCGTGTAAAGTGTTTTTTTGTATATTCAACTCTACTAATGGAAGTACAGATACGTATTTCGGTGAGTGCACGCAGCGGAGGAGGCTGGATTGGGCGGGAGTGGTAATATTCGGTTCATCTTGTTAGGTTCTGTGTTTCGAACGGATTGTGCACTGCACATTGTCGGAAGGCGAATGCAGTTATACCACATTCTTGCCATCCTCTTTGCGGATTGCAGCAGTCCGGGATATGTGTGCCTGATACATCTTAGGCACTGGGAAGATACATATCTTGTAAGGGCGTTCGTCGGGAGCACAGCATCTCGTGCTACCACGAACCTGTCCAAGCTCGTCTTAAACGTGTCATGCCTTCAGCTACGCTAAATCACCCACGCTCACGTTGACGCTGTTGCCGGTCATATTCAGATTTCCCATGAAGTGCATGCTGCCTTTCACGTGGACGAAAATAGCGCCACCGTCTCCAGTAAAATCGGCCCCATCATTGTGGTTTTCCACGAAGGTAGCATCCTCTTCGAAAGTCAGGCTTCCCTGCGTGGCGTATTGTATAGTGCACGGATTAATGGATTGTGAGTTTGGTCTGCGGATCTCTCTCTGGGGAGTAGACACTATTGAAGCAGACGCCATTAACGACTGTGGAACCACCCACCCCTCCCCGCTACCGACCCCTGGGGAGGTTCCCCTCGCTCGCCCACCCCTATCGGGTTCACACCCGTACAACTCGCATGCCACCTCGCACACTATAACATCGCATCGGCCCAACTCTCAGCTCCTGGCCTGCGCCACGGCCTTCAAACCTACTGTAGTAGTATTTCCATGTATGAGGGTTCTTATCGTTGCGCATACGGTCAACATCTCATCGGATATCGCGTCTCCAGTCCTATCGATCGGTGCATGTACAAGTGCCAAACAAACAAAAAAAAAACACTTCACGGCATACCACCTGATGGTCGGGACCATGAAGGGTCTCATTGTGAAAGGCAGTGACGGCGGCATTATAAACACACCCACTCCGCGCGGACAGAGACTTAGACGAGACGGTACCCCATGCCCGTGTCCCAAAACGAGTCGTATCGTACATCCTCTACAAGAATGAGCAGTATACTTCGTACGAGCACATGCAGAAGTAGTTCCAACACAACATAAACACATTTGGCAAGTCTTGTGCCACTCCTGTCTCAATCTGGACTACGATTAAATTGTGGTTTGTGTTCGACGACAGCAAGTTCACTCTCTCTCTTTTTGTGTTCGACGACAGTAGGGAGATTATGTTTGCGGTATGTATGTACCCACAGTAAAAGGGAACAGCAAGGCGATATATATGTCGGGAAGGGCTTTGCCTATTGGTTTGAAGACTATACGAATCGGTTCGGAATGGCGACCGAGTAAATTCACTCCTGATATATAATTTCATAATTCGTAGTGGTACTTCAACCTCGCCGCTGACTGAATAGATAGGTAGAGTGTTACGACTTACAGCATATAGCATCTCGACCTCGTCGCTAATCGGCTCGAGTGTCGGTGCGAGTTCACCCTATCAACAAAAAATACAACACTTAGGAAACAGTGCGCGATATCTACCACTCTACGGACAGTCTAACGGTGTACACTGGTTGTGGAGTGTTTTGTAACAACTTTCATGTACGCTCTGTATACTAGATCGAGCACTCCCACACTTACCTCGCGACGCTCCAGTTTTGACAGTTACGGCACGGAATAAGCTCTAATAATGACGGCCATAACAGGGACATACTCTCTGCAGTGATCAACGTTGCAAACCACGTGGTACCATATATTTGGGTAGATAAGCTGATTGCTGTAGGGCCTCTTGCGCACGATAGTGGAGCTGCCGATGTGCTTAGGGGAGGAACGAAAGGACGACGCCGACTGGCGTCAGCCCTGTCCAGGGAAAATGCCACACCAACGTTACGGTCAGCCAATGACCACGCTCGTTTTGCCTTTTTGATTACTGCAGAAACAAAACGGAGCCCGTCGCAACAGGCCTCAGACAACAGCAATGCTTAATGTAAAGGTTGTGACGGCAGCATCCCGGCTGACGACATACCCGCACTAAGGTTTGACCCTTTCGTGCATGGTATTATACATACGAAAAATCCAACATCCCAAATCGTCAGAGGCGGAGGACGTGAACGCCAGGTAGTTACATCCTTATCGAACCAGTTCGATACCAGAGTCGATATTACAAGGCTCCGCACGTGTGCCGACATTCGCCGGCGCACAACCCCCGAGAAGGGGAAAAGGCGATGAGGGGCCGTTTGGGAGAAACTTGTTTGATTCTGAACATATGAAGTCACCATGGGAGCAACAACGCCAGGTACTGGGAAGTTGACGGCGGCCATACGTAGCCGGACTAAGAAGGTACCTCTGCACCCGCACACGGTTTGGGGGCACAACACTAAGAACTTGTATGAGATATTTTTGCAGTAGGAGTAAAAGGGCTAGACTAATAATGCCATACGAAAAATATCCACAAAACATGTGTCTAAAAACAAAACATGTGTCTTGGTTTTGTACGTGGAGCGTGTACCAGGTATATATGTTGTAGAGCTCAGCATGCATGCACACATGGCTCGAGAACGAGAGAAGGGATCAATAAACGTACTTCTTGCAAATCGGAACATGGTGCTTATCGAAAATTTCAGTAGAAAATTGAGAGAAAAGTCATTGTTGAGTGCCGTACGCGGACTCGTAGATGGAAATGGGTGTTCGCTGCTATGGGGTACGGCAGAAGTGCTTCTGTCCTTCGAAACCCTCTGTTGTGATAGATTCGACTCAATGCCAAGTGTTGGAGGGACACGCGACTGTTTATTGGTTAATTCAGAGAGAAGCCGTATGATCATGTGCCATCTATTTGAAGGCTCTGGGTGGTTTTTCGTCGGAACTCGTCTTCTTCTTGCTTCACCGCATGTATTATATACTGTCGTTTCTACCTACTGTAGTACACACGTACACACGAGTATAACTTCGTGCATGTATGAGCGCTCCTTCCAAAGTGAACCAAAAAATATCTGAATCAAAGCTGTCTCGAACCAACGAAGTTAAGAGACGTAGTCTAACGCTCCACTCCTTGCTCTGATACGCACGAATGAATACAAGTTCATGCGTTGAGGAGCGCCCCTTTCAGATTGAAAACATATGAAAAAAAACGAGTTCAAGCTGTCTCGACCAACACTGTTGAAACACGTACAGTAGCTTGACACCCCACTCCCTGCTTTGATTTACATCTTATGTAATGTTCTGGTCTCATTCCCGAGCATATAAACCCTCTCTGCACACACACTCTCGGTTTACACCACGTTTGGGAGCTGTTTTTCTACTTCGAGTCGTGAAATCTCGGCGCACATGGCGCGCGCGCAGAGGTGTCGTCTTCGGCTCCTCGGCCGGGGAGGCCTACCGGTTGAGCATGCGGGGTTTCAGGTTCCCTTGCCACCAGTTTTGCAGAGACCTGCTTTCGAGACTTTATTTCAGGGAAAACTGAAGCAAAAACTTGAGTTCAAAGCCTTGCTTTCAGAGAGGGCAAGTCACCAGGATGCTGCTCTGTAAGGCGTCCATGCAGCGGCGACAAAATAATTTACCCTTTTACCTTGTTGTTGATGGCCGCTCCCTTGCGCTTCGAATAGACGTACTCGCCTCCAGCATCAAGCCTCCCTGTCCCAAGAATTGAGTTCCCCTTGAAGTCGGTGGTACCCTTGAACACCACAACCGCTCCCAGTTCCAGCTAGAGAGCGCCTCCGTTCTTTTCCTGTCGGAGATATATACTAGATGTCAGAAACGAATATAGGGTGTCATACGCGAGAGGGTAGATGTATCCGTTCTTTTAACCAGATTCGTATCATATTTCGTAACCATTGATGCTACTGAGTGTCTCCAGAGGTTATGGCGATAAGGCACGGAACGGACCGACTGCCACTGATGTCCAACGCCAGCTTAATGAGTCCTCTGCCGACTGCTTGAACTGCAGATAGCCACGCTGCCACATAACCGTTATGGTTATTGTCAGTAGCCTGTCGGTTCGCTGTCGGGGACATGGTCGTCATAGTTAGTTGACGGTATAGTTGTTATCACTAAAAAACAACAGTGAGTGTAATTAACTGTTACTAGCGGTACGGCCACGGCTCCAACCATGGCGCTAACCCTGCACTGCCCATTGCAGCATGTAAGCATACGGTCTGTGAACAGGGTCGCTCCAGGAAATATTTGACGTAAAACACTGATTGATTGGTTCACGATATAGCCTATGTTGTAGTAGGAAGGATAATGCGATCATCTCCAGGAAATCTCCTGTACCACCAGATACGTCCCCATGCCGTGTCCCTCGTGATGTCTGCCGCCGAGGTGAGGCATCAATATGGCGACAGGTGTGCCTAAAACCCCTGCTGGTTGTATGATACATTACATTGTTCGTAATTCTGCGCATCGACACTGCTGGCGTTGCATCTCGAACAGGTTGGCGGCTAATTTGGCAGCAGCAACAGTCACCAGAAGAAGGCAGCAAAACCAGCAGCAGCCAGTGGCAGCTATAGCAGACGTGACAGCAGCAGCTCGTTTTGTGTGTTTTGGAATAACAGGGGTTTCCATAGAAAAAATTGTCCGTTTTGATTCTGTTTTACGTACGTGCAAGCGTACCCGCGCTGCACAGGAAGCCATGATCGGCCGTCCCCGCCATGGCCTGTTGTTTGTCTCCAAGAAGATCATGGCCGATGACGACGAGAAATCCAAGCATATGTCGTTGTCTCTGTTGCTCGCGATGCCCAAGATCGATATTCAGCGAGGTGCGCAATACCTCACTATACATGCAAGGTGAAAACATCGGAAGATCCTGATCAAACCCCCCCCGGCCCCCCCCCTCCAGCTACTACAGAGTAAGATGATCCGAGATCAGATCGATAATCGGATTGATAAAAAAGCGACTCGATATCCGGCAAGAACGCCTTGCTTATAAAGGAGAGGATATCCCCCCTTACCGCCCCCTCTCTGTCAGTTGAGAAGGCCTATCATAAGGTGAATGATTCGATTTGAATTGTCAAAAGGGCAACAAAGTGTGTGCTCTTTCGGCAGCACCATGACCTGTGTTTCAATATTTCCGCCTTGCATACCAGCAGCGTTTATCGTATCGGAATCGGAGTTCTCAGCGATCCGTTATCAGATTGTTTTAATCGAACATCGGTTATATAGACCCTCTTGTTTGGATCGGAATCAATTACCGTTCCGATATGAAAGAACAGTATCTGTATATATAAAACGGAAAGTTGTTGATGTTGGTGTCTGTCGTTGTTGTTTTTGTTGTTGTTGTTGGTGTCGTCCGTCGTTGTTGTCCGGTCGTGGTTTCGCGAGTTAGCCGCCCAGGGTCATTTCGGCTCCGGATTTCGGCATGGTTCTGGGGGGTCGGGCCCACACAGGGGGGGGCGCTCGGTCTCGCGCCGCGCGGGCCCGCGGTCGGGGCGGCAAGGCGGGGCTTGACTGCGGCTCAAATCGCATTTCACTTGGAATTAGAGTAGGCGGGGGACCACGGCCTCGAGCCGGAGCGCCCAACTTCGGGTCTTGAAATCGGGCGAGCGCGAGGCCGACGCGACCTCCGGCGCACCCTGGCGTGTAAAGGGCCTCGAGGAAGGGGTGGGGCGGCCGGCCTGACGCCTCGTCCGGTCGAGCTCACGGAGGGGAGCAGGGTGCAGAGACGGGCCTTTCTCCCGCAGAAACGGAGCCTGAATGGCGTGCGTGTTCCACGTTTAGCGAGTTTATAAGGAACGGTTCATACAGATATAATATAACAAACGTCCCTTACATACCCGCTCAAAAAGTAATTCACGTCAGAGCCGCTTCGCTGGGTCGCCTTGCTCAAGCACCACGATAGCGAGCTGGAATTGTGTGCGCATGGAGAACGCGCTGGGGAGAACGGACCTCCACGACTCTGAGGGGTCGGGGGTGCCAACTTCCGTCTCGACTTGGCGCGCGTCGACCGAGAGAGGGCGGCCGGGGAAGGGGTGCATGATCTCTCGGCGAGAACAAAAAAAAATAGCGATTCGGGGTACCAGGTGTGGACAGAATATAATCACGGTTTAGCAGAGAACACGTAGATTATTCGTACCTTATATTTCCGTCCAAACGAGTTTTGGCCTAATTTTTACTTTTTGGCGTTTTTCAAACGAACGGGGACAGGGGACGCGTAAACCAATACTACCGGGTTGCAGGTTTGCACGCCGGTCCCAGCGACATTCTTCTTGTTTAATACTACCGCGTTGCAGGTTTGCACGCCGGTCCCAGTGATATTCTTCTTTTATCATACATCCCATACTAATTTCAACTGATGGTGGTGTGTGTACGTCACACAGCAGGAAGGAGCGGTTATAGTTACAATGAGTTCTCGCTCGCTCGGTTCATCACGCGCGTGTGTGTACCTGTAGTACTTACGCCATCCAACAGCAAGGAAGGAGCGGTTACTATTGATAGTTGCATTGTCAAGAAGTGTGATCGTCGCAATCGTCTGCCTGCTCCTTTGCATCGCTATTTTCGATTGGTCGATACCGAACACGTGGCCGACCGGCGCGCGCGCGATCGACTCTCTCGACCTCGTCGCTCGGTTGTCAGTTGGGCGGCCTTTGGCCACCGTTGTTGCTCGCGCCGTCGCTCCGTCGCTCGCGCGATCGTCGCTCTTGTTAATAATAACATACTTCGAAGTATCATATAATACCTTGTACCAGGTATGGTTTATTACAACTTATCAAACCAACAATATCGGCGCTATTCATCACGCATCTCACAAACCTGGATGCCACCCAGATTGACAAAACAACTGACCGCCGCCGAGGCATAACACCAGATGTGTCCTATGACATAATTTGGCTCATGACCAGGTACGGATATCATATCACACCAGGTACCTGGTACGGGTATCATCTATATGTACAGCACGTGAAGCCTGCGCGGAAGGCACTTAGTAGCTACCTATGTGCGTGCGCACCCTGGCTCTATCTTCCTGGGTATCCCTTCCCTCCCCCCTGCGTTCCTGTTGCCCTCTTTCTTTTCAATGTTTTCCTTTTTGTTTTTTCTTCTTTCTTCTTTGTTCTTCTTTTCTTCCTTTTTCCATGCTTGCATATGACTTGCCCTCGAATTCAATGCGGTCGGCATTTCATCGCCGAATCACTTTGCTGTGTTTGCAGTGTGTATCTATGTCTTGTGGTTCATCACCTCAGAGCTCGTCTCTCAAGGAGGCATCAGCACGAACACTGGTGGTGCTAGATGTAGATGGGTGAACACATCAGTTTAATACGACGAACACACGCACACTCACCTCTTCGGATGCGTTGCACCAAATCGCCGGAAGAGACTCAGAAATGATCGGCGCGCTATTGGTCTACCAAGGTTAATGGTGGACCCGGATCTCCGAGCGGACCTCATCAACGAAGCGATAACCACCAAGCTTGTCTCCCCGCTACACGCTACAGCTACAAGCACCAGTAGGGTTGATGATATGACCACAGCGCTAACCGATGTTATATTGTTGACTGCGGCGGATACAGCGCCCCCTATCCGACGCAAGCAATAACCGAGGTGATCGAGGCGAAAGTGCAGTTGAATACACGATGGCAGGGTAGGGAAGGCGCGAGGAAACGACTTCATTCTGCTCGAAACGATCGTCGTCTACGGCAAGCCTCGAAGGTGACTAGCAAGCAGCTTAGACGCACGCGGGCGGAAGCTGTACATAAGTTCTTCGAAGAGTACGTCAGCCGACGCGAAGGGCGTATTTGAGGCGGCTATCAGTTTGGCTTCTACAAGCATCTCAAGGCAATGGGTGTGAAAGGGAAGAGGACGTTTAACTCGCAGTACATCAAGGACGAGGAGAGTCGATTGCTGTGTGACAATGCCCTCATCTAGGAGCGTTAGGTGAGGTGATTTCATAAACAGCTTAACACCAAGTCACCGACGCTTGACCCCACCATTGTGGACGAGGTCAAGGCGTGCCCTCCGCGCAGGTCACTGGACGATATTCCGTCTAGGTACGACGTAGAAGAAGCGTTCCGTGCGATGGCGGACCGCAAGGCTGTCGGGCCTGATGGCCTTCCGGCCGAACTCCTGAAGGTCTTGGCCGACGAAAGAAAATCAAACACGCTAGAAGGTTTCCACGACAACATCGTCGCTGTGTGGCGGGGAGGTGGCGTGCCGCGACAGTGGAAAGACGCAACGATTAAGGTGCTGCACAAGAAGAAACATCGGACGGAGTGTGGCGACTCTCGTGGCATCTCCTCTGTAGCTCACACCGACAAAGTACTCCTCAAAGTCAGCGCGGGTCGCTTCAGTGACTATTTATACTGCAAACGCGAGAACCTTTTGCCGGAGGAACAGCAGTGTAGGCGTAGACCCCAACGCTCGACGGTTGGCATGATGTTCGTAGTACGACACCTGCAGGAACTGGCACGGAAGAAGGATATCCCCTTGCACATGTATGTGTTTTATCAACCCCACCAAAGCATATGTGCGGTTAGATGATGGAGAGTGCTCATGTAAGTTTGACGTGGAGCAGGGTCTTGGCAGGTGTGTGTGCTCGCGCCACTGCCGTTCAACACTTTTTTCACGGCGGTACTAAGTGTGGCCGAGAAACGCTTCCTCGCTGATGCGGCCATCATGGACAACATCGTCCGACTCCAACGAAATATGGAGAACGGGGAGAAGAAAGACAAGCCACGGGCGGGCAAAGTCGACGGACGGGGGGGAGAGGAGGAGGAGGAGGAGGAGGAGGAGGAGGAGGAGGTGACACAGGAGTTGTTGGGCATGCTGTACGCTGACGGTGCGGGCATTGTATCACGGTCACCAGGGTGGCTGGAGAGGATGATGACGGGGATCGTGACTGCATGCTTGACGTTCGGGCTTACGGTCTCCGAGGCCAAGACGGAGACTAATGTGCCTGCAGACAAAATATGGGGGGAAGGTATCGTTCACCGTCACTGCAGCCGGTCAGGTATACAAACAAACCATCGAACTTGTGTACTTGGGCGGGGATCGGCGCAGGGAGCGCTCAGAGGGCCTAGGCGTGCTTCCAGCGTCACAACACGGAAACCTATGACCGCCGGGGTGTGCGCGATTGCGGCTGAAGGTGCGGATGCTGAAAACCGAGGTGATCGAGACGCTCCTGTACGCGTGCGCGATGTGGAGCCCGAACAAGCCTGACTACAACAGGCAACGGCGGGTTCACCTCTCCATGCTCCTCCGATGCCTTGGCTGGCGGAAACGGAAGCGCGAAGACCACACTCTCACGTACGCCAACGCGCTTGCCAAGACAGATTCCGAGAGCATTGCGACGGCAGTGCGGAAACGGAGGATATTGTCCGCGGGATTCGTGGCTGGTATGGGAGTGGAGCGTTTGCCGCGGAGGGTGATGTTTGGGGGGCTGGTTGGAGGTAAGGTCTACTCCAGGGGGCAAGAGAAGGATCGGGTGGTACGTCTCGCGGAAGATATGACGGAATTTGGCATGGAGTTCGAAATGTGGCAAAAAGCTGCACAGAAGGCCGGCAGATGGTTTCGACGGGTCTAGAAGGGGGCAGAGGCACTCATGCAGAGATGGCATGACGCGGAGAGCTGTAGAGCTGTAGAGTTACACGCGAAAGCCGAGGCCACGCCACTCGCCGCTGACACCAATATGTGGCGAATGGGAGCGGGGGGGGGGGGGGGGTAGGGGAGTCCTACGCAGGAGACTGAAGTGTGGGTCTGGTCATCATTTTCCTGACGTCTTTGTGCTTTTGGCCGTAAGTAACTAGCGTAAGGCCGCCGGGACTTCTTCGCCTTGCTGTGCCCTCCCCCCAGTAGCATTTACTGGTATGTACTTACTCGTTGCCCTTTTCTGTCGGTTTCTAGGATCCGCTATTAGACTGAGGAGTTTTCCTTTCCTTTCCTTACCTTGTTTTCTCTTTTCTGGTATTTTCTTTCTTTCTTTTTCAACTGCCTCGGATCTTTCGGACACATGCGTATTGATAGCACTGGCTGGTTGGTTGGTTGGTTGGCATTTTTCGCCACACCCCCCCTGCTGGCGAGCACACGTGTGTACAGTATTCACTTACTACGCGTAACGATATTAAACATGGTTGCCGTACTTTGTTTGATTTGCCTGGATCAGACGCGTTCGTTTTTTTTTTTTTTTTTCGTAGCGCTGTTCGGCTTGCTCTTACCTCGCGATACCCCCCATGCTGGCGAGTCTACGTAGCTTATTACGTACCTGGTACGTATTATCTTCCTTGCTTTGTTCCCTGTTTCTTCTCTCTTTTTTTTCGTATAATTGTTTTCCCCCTCGGATTTGTATGTATTTCAAACGTTATCTGTTATTTGGTTTCCTTAGTGGTATGCCGTGCAGTCGGTTTCAGTTCGAGTCTTGAAACGTACCTGGTAGTATTTGTATGTATGTACCAGTATGGGTATGATACGTATGTACGCTGACTTCTGATGTCACTTTCATTATTTTTTTGGCGGATGTTCGACTTGCTTCAGCTACGATGTATACGTGTATAATATAATACCACTTGAGATTACTAGGAGCACAGCGATCGACACCAACCGCATGCCGCATCATGACTCGACAGCACTAATAACCCGAGCATCAGGCCTGGGCTGGATCTCTGCTGGTCTGCCACATACACAGGGAGTACACAACAGGGAGTATAACGTGTCTATAGTTGGTGCGTAGGCTTACGACAAAACAGTAGCTCGAATTTTTAGCCCGCTTGCGAAAAACTCCGTAGACTCTATGAACTCCTACCCAAATTCAACGCACTACATATAGGTGCGAAATGGTCTACTTCTTTTGTGCGTCCTGAATTCCACCACAGCTAGCTGTCTGTTTTTGTTCCCCTCAAAGCGGGTTATATATTTTCCGTGCGCAGAACAAGGATGAACGTCTTAGTCCTGTTGATCCTGGTATCAGCAGGGGAGTTACCGATCTGAATCCTTCACGAGGGTATACAAACCCCGTAACACGCGCGATCGAAGTATCACATACAGCTTGCAAAGCCGGGGTTCGACGAAATTCCCTTCTTCTTATCGATCTCACAGCTAGCTGAAGAAGTGCTTTTTTTCATTTTTTCTTAATATAACACTTTAGGTTTGTTTTATTTTTTCGCTGGGGTATATGCTTTCACTGCAGAGTGATCGACTGCAACAATAAGAAAAACGCAGGAACAGCAACTAACAACTGTTTTTACACCACGTGAAAGCATATAGTTTTCGATTCCCTAAGTTCTCAATTGATAATTGACGGAATCCGACATCGGACCCCTTTGTCACCTGTTAGGCTATTACTGGAACCCCTTGGGAACAAGTAACTGGTATTAACAGTACTGCGTTCTTCCTGTTCTTCATGTTTCCTTCTTTCTTTAATTTCTTTTTCCTTTTTCTTTCTGTTCTTTTTCTTGTTCATCTTTTTTCCTCGCAAATAATGTGGTGTGCTGGCTTATATCCCTTTCGGTTGGCGTTGCATGGCCAAATCACTTTGCTGCGTTTGCAATGTGTGTCTCTGTCTTGAAGGTCGTGACGTCGTGACCACAGAGCTCGTTTCCCTATATTAATAGGAGGCATCGGCACGGACACTGCTTGTGCTGGATGTAGACGGGTGGAATTACATTCAATACCAACTAAGAAATCGCGGAGAAACATTCTTGGCTGGTCTGACACACATTTAATACGTTTACGCTTTGCCGCAATTAGAGCCCTGTGAGCGTTACTTATGTTGGACGTTGGATGAGTCGATCATTAGCCCTGTGTTGGATGATTCGTGTTCACTTACATTTTTTATTTTTATTTTCCATCCCATTTATCATCTTCGCAATTTATCTTTCTCCTTCTTCCTCCTTAGACGTATCTCAGATCCGGGGCCACTAAACAGGCTCATCTCCCCCCCCCCCCCCGACTACGGTACACGCCTTCATTTTTATCGCGAGGAGAATTCAGCACTTCCTTCCCTCGTCGACCTGAGTCTAATTGTGCTTACTCACGCTGTAAGGCGCTTTCCGCTGTTGGTGTCTCAAGAAATAAAATCTGCGTAAGCAGATTCGAACTCATGACCACAACCTTAGTAGTATTCGAGGTTAACCACTTGACCACCGGGGCGACCGCTACCAGGTATCAGTTAGACGGATTCATCTCCGAACAAGCATGATCGCACGACCCCTCTAACAAATCGCGGAAAACAATTCTTCGCCTATCTGACACACAACGTTTCTACCTGTGCCGCTGGTTGATACACTATAAAATGTGCTTGCTTTTACAGGGGTAACTGCAGTCGAGTTATATCGGTTGGTTAACTTCACCAAATAAACACAACGTTCGCTTATACCAGGTATCACGTATCAATCGGACAATGCCTCATTTTGCCAATGTTTTTGGTCATTTTTTACTCGGAACACGCCCGCTGAGTTTCGAACAACCGGTTAAAACCGGTCTTGGGGCCGCTTCCATTGAAGCGATGCGCCGTCAGGCGCAGAAACCTTGTAATAGTATAGTTTAATGCGAAGAAAACACACACACACACCGTCTTACTACTGTCTTATTATCAAAAACTAGAAATACACTCCATCGAGCTGTGAGACCGAATATTTTTGTCGAAACTTATTTCTGCAGCTAGCTGTGTGTGATATTATACATACTCCGATCGCGCGTGTTACAGGGTGTGTATGTCCTCCTCCTGAAATATATCTATAGGTCGGCGGCCCCCTTACAGTGCTAGCTATACTGCAGTATTTTTATACCAAGGACTACAGGGTGATGCTAACCAACCTGTGCGTGGAAACTATATAATCCGGTTTGAGAGGGACAAAATCTGACGGCTGTGGAACGCTCCAGCTTATATTATACCCTGGTATATACCAAGGTATATTTTTCATGAGGACATACTCACCCCGTAACACGCGCGATCGGAGTATCACACACAGCTTGCAAAGACGAGTTTCGACCAAATTTTCGATCTCACAGCTGTATGTAGGTAGCGTACTTTTAGTTTTTGATAATATAGTCGCAATATA
>JBBMKB010085286.1:0-11914 GCA_037833945.1 Alaria marginata
GCGGTTGGGGGGGGGGTCAGACAAGGGATTTCGAGAAAAAAAAAATCAAGGGGTTGAGACTGTTGTGGGGGGAAAACCAAGTAAGACAGACAAATCTGAATTTCCAAAATAGAGACTCAGTTTTGCAAAGTGAGAATTTAACGGGAGGGGTGGCCGCCTCTCCATTTTCTCCAACGCATTGCGCAACCAAAAACGTCGCGATTGGTCTCATTAAACTTCTCACCTTACGGTCCCGACATTCTCCAAAAAAAAACCACTAACAACATAAAAAATACCAGGGGTATCACACAAGTAGAGCTACGAGCTGACTCATGTCATATTCATGTACTAGCTGTCCCAAGAAGATGCCTAAAGCTGTGTAAAACAGCCACCCAGCACACCGGCGATTCACCAACAGAGCAGGCCACTGAAAGAAAAAAAAACAACACGGAAATCTCGCCCCCCAAAACGAAGTCTTTCCGTCAGCCAAATACATGGCACGAACGCCGACAAAAAAAGGAAGGCGTTACGATTTGAATCCTTCAGGCTACTACCACCTTCCGCCGCGCAGAACCATCACCGCGAAAACCAAGATACTACAGTAGTAGCTGTAGTGGCATCCAAAAAATGCCTCGAGCCTCAGCGAAATCCGAACTCCCCCACGAGTAGCGAGCATTGTCGACTGGATGAAATGAAAAGCGCCGGGACCGTACCGCCGATCATCGAGTCGCCTAGAAGCTGGAGAGCTTGTCGATCGTCTTGAGGATCTTGTCGAATTCCACAGACTCCTTGAACTTCTTCGGCTGGATCTGGTTGAACTCGTTCAGGGCAAACTTGAACTACGACGCGCGGGACGAAAAGGAAGACAAGGGTGGGGCGGAAAAGGACCAACATGGAAGGTCAAGCAATAGACTCCTCCGGAGCAAACAATGTTAATACGAAGTATAATAGTAGCCCTTATAAAGCAAGCAGGAAAAAAGGAACAATAACCAAAATATCGGAAGTTATCACGCAGCTTGCGAGTGTGAGTATCAAGCACATTCGTCAAAACTCACAGCGAACGTTTTAAATAGCACAAGAACAACACAAAAGTGCAGGTTTTAACCGCCGACACTGGATTGGTATCGTCGGGGTTGAAGGTAAGGCCACGAGGAAGTATTTGATCCAATGACTCTTACGCGGGCCTTTTTTCAGCATACTCCCTACCTTAGTGGAGTCACGATTGTAATCTAAATGCACCCCATTATGCTACAGTAACGTCCTCTCCTGCATCCCACAATTCCTTTTGATAGGGTATCTATATACATAAACGACAGCTCCTGGTCTGCCCTGGGAGGATGTGGCTATCCTCGTTCAAGCTGGATTGCAGCTCTCTGCGTAGCGAAGTAGTTAAATTGTGTTCTCTGGCCACGCTTTTTCCGCCGTGTGCTGAACGCCCATCTTGCAGACACCAAACATGGTATAAATAGTGGTTTTCACCATAGCATCGACCTTTTTTGTTAATGTGCTTATGCAAGCAAGACATTTGCTGCAAGCATCAGACGACTGTTGTTGTGCTCGTCTTTAGTCTGACCGCTCTGCAATCCACTATGAGATCTCGAGTCGAACAGGCCAATCCAAGAAATGATGTGCTATTACGGGGGACCGTAGTAAATAGGACCTACGGTATACACAGAAACCTATATATTTCCCTATTTTTACTAACAATATTTGGTCCTGTTTACTATGGACCCCTGTAATAGTCGGATCGTCCCTCCGTTCTCATAAATCAGAGTGCACTTTTCTCATGCGCAGAGCGGCCGAAAAACCTTTCCTGGTTGAAGTGCGCCAACTTCCCCGGCTGCAGACCGCGACGGCAACATCCCGCACGATCCCCCAACCGTTCTGGGTGCTGAAGCGTCCGTGCCTCGACGCATACATGCAATCAAGAACAGAGCATTTGCACTAACCCATTCCGATTACCCCGCCCCCAACAACAAGGGGATTCACGCCTATAGCAGTACCATGGAACACCACCGGGATGGCATTTTTACGTTGCTCGGCTGGCGTTTGGTGCTTCAAAACTCGTGCTACAGTAGCTTCGCGCGGTAGCACGGCAAGCTAGCGGGCCGCACGGTATAATATACACCAGGTACACACAAAAAAAAACTTCTACGTACTTACCGAAAGTCCGTCAGGTGCTTCCGATACCACATCTGAGTTAGCCGCTACAAACGCCTCCAGCTCTTTCCCATCCTGTCAGGGCATGGAAAGCGTGAAAAAGAAACAAAAACGTCAATGTAGGTATTATACGGCTGTAGTCAGCAGCGACGAAGAGCGGTTAGGGGCTGCCTGGCTGTTAAAGCAACACAAAGCATCATTTCCCAAAAATAAAGATGCCACGCACGTACATCAGAGCTGGGCTCGTGCCCGTGGGGGGAGGGGGGGGTACTCATTTGTTGCTTGCCTTAGTCATTTGACTAAGTGACCACGCATCCCTTTCGAGACGGAGCACCGTTCCTACTCCTAATAGAGACACCTCCAACATTTGGGCGCTCAGTACGTTTCTTCCATATATTACATTCATTTTTGTTTTGCATATCTTATCTCCTTCCTGTTTGGCCGTCTGTGGCCACCGCCCACCAGGTATCTCCTAAAGGTCTTGTCCTCATCGTTGACTCACCCGGCAATATCAGCACCCATTCTTGTAGAGGGGGAGATCTGTCAGTCCTCTATATAAACCCCGTTCAACATCACGGTAAAAAAAAAAAAAACACAGACACGGAGTACATACATAACACCCACCCATCGTTCCGACGATTGCACCTCTTGAGAAAGCCACGGGGAACCACAACCAGAACAGCCAACCACCGATGGCAGCCTTAACCCATTGACCACTGCAAAAAAAATGAACCCATTCAACTTCCATGCAGTTTATCCCCCCGACACCGTGGGTGCATTTCTTACGGGGTTAAGTTTCGCCCACGCTCCAAAGGACTCACCAAGTCGAGGCACTGCTCCATGTTCTGTCGCTTGACCGCCTGGAACGTGGCCGACAGCGTGTGTACGATGAACATCCGGATTTGCTTCTTGAACCCCGGCACCTTCTCTACCAAAGCGGGCATGTCCCCCTCTTCGCACGTCTGCCGCGTGAGCACCACAAACGTTCAGCACACACACGCACACGGTCATACACGAGCAGTGCGCGAAAGGTGGGGTGGGAAAACTACGAGGCGAACCGTGGGGTCGCGCGTCGACCGCAGGTGCACTATTAATAGTGCACCCTACGTTTCGGAAAGCAAGGTAACCCCTTCAGGACTGCACTCCCGTCTCGAGAACAGAGTACTTGGAACTAGAGATAGATATGGGACGGGGTTCCACGATAGAGGTAGCCCTTTTTGTTTTTTTGTTTCTGAATGACGGGGATTCTTAACCCAAAATCGTCGGAAACTCCTTGTTTTTCAGTCCGATTTTTTTGTATACCTACAGGCCACATGGGTTTTGTTCATCGGGTTGCACTTTCAGTTAACTCAAAAATCAGTTGGTGGGTGAGGTTCAGGGCGCCCTAAAGTCAGGATCCCCAGAAAAAAACGGGCGCACCTCTATCGTAGCATGTGTCCTATGTTTCAGTGTAGTGCAGGAGTAAAAGGGCTAACAGGCAGCCGTGAAAACGGCGGGCTCAAAATCTGCGAGGACTTTGAGGGGCACTTGTTTCGCCTGGCCTGCGTTGTCGCGGCCGCTCTGCGCTGCAACAAACGCGTGCACGGTTACAAGGTGGGTCTCAAGACCTTTCGCGTTTTTCGTGTGTTGTCGACCGCGTAATGAACAATGACCGGTATTTCCTTTCAAACTACACCCACGTTTCAGGTACACGCTATCATACTTGCATTCAGAGTAGGATCAATTCTGCAGAAATTATAGTGTAGGGTTGACGTCAACAACACGAGCAGCGCGTCCATGTTGTACTTCGCGCTGGCGTCTAAAGTTCCTACAAGGGGAACTTTGCCTAGCACAATCCTTGAGACAACCCCTCCCTCCCCCTGCTCCCACGAAACGCTTCAAAAGCCGCAACGACTATGAAAATAAAGCGAATTCCTCGCAGCTATAGAATAGATTAGTTGATCAAGCCGGTACTCCAATCATAATTCGACACCAACCAACCACTGATACCAACCAATGTCAACTTGCATTTGCTACCAACCACCATCAACTAACCATATTTATCAACCAATATCAAACCAACCATTGTTTCTACCCCAACATCGACCAACCATGTTTATCAACCAACATAAACCAACCATTGTCACCAACCAAAGCTCGCTGGAGACGCCTCACCTGCCAAAAGTCGACAAACTTGGCCGTCTCTAACGAGTCTGACCCCCTCTTCAGCGCGTTCACGGGCTCGCACCGATGCAGCGCGGGCGGCACGATGTAGACGAGCGCCTTAAAGTCCGTACTTGGCACGTTCATCAGCGCCTTTGCGGCGGAAAAAAAAGGGAGCACGAGGGGAAAAGCGAGAGGTAGGGGGGGGGGGGGAGGCCTTAGAAGAATCAATACCCGAAAGTCCAGCATCGACGCCCAAAACAAACAGGACAGGTGACACGCACTCCTCTATATGTAGAGCAGCCCACTAAGGGGGATTATCTGTCAAAAACTGCAAAGGTATCGTAACCTTGAAGATGTACGCGGCGGGGGGGGGGGGGGTCGCAACGAGCAGTGGCATCGGAAGCGTGGTGTGGTTTGGAACTATTGCGCGTAGCTGCCACCGGTCAAGCGTGGCATCGCCACATCAACCACACCATTGCCCCCTCAAGCCGCCATCGGGATCCGCTTTTCCTGCATCAGTTCGACCCGTGGCCACAACTTTCTGTTTAGCAGCCGTCTACGTGCCCCCCCTCGCCCCCGTTCACTGATGATGCCTTTGGCAGCGTAATAAAACTTCATGTATACGGCTCTCTGGAACTATTCCTGCTCCACAGCCATTGCTCCTGCCAAGCGCCTATATACGCGTACAGTCAGTCCAATGTACTGGCGGGATGCAACTGTTCGTGTGTTGGTCCACGTACTGGGCGGGCGACACACCTTAGCGAGCAAAAGAGCCACCGTCTCCGGCTTGCACAGGTCCGGGAAAAACTGGTACAGCTTGAGCAAGGCCTTGTTGGCCTCGAAGTCGTACGTGCCCGATTTCACCTTGAAGGACACAAGAGTTGTTTAGTTTGAGGTTAAGCGAGCGGGCACGGTGAGTGACGCTGCTGTTGTTGTGAAATTGCGCTTCAGCGCTGTAACCTGCCGACTGCAGGAGGATTGGATGCCCGGGGGGGGGAAGCGTAGCACCAAAAATAACAACACCGACAACGCTTCGGTCTCCTCCACAGAACCGGCGCATCATTTGGATGGTACCATAACAGTGTTCGCCACCAACGTGTTTTATCTGTCATCACCCGAGGTTGGAAATGAGCCCGTATTTTTTTGAGCCGTCGAAAAATTAGAAACTAGCTTTGCTCGTAATTACCCTATCACAGTCGTGTGCATGACCCACGGGTGGGTGCACGAGTGAGTGAGGTAAATGCCACCGGTGCAGTAAACTTGATGCTGCTGCCACTGCCTTGCATTGTGTGGGGGCGGTGAGTTAGTTGACACCATGAACAGCACAACCAGTCAAGATGCGTGCTACGCCAGGGGCAGTACCTAAAGTTTGGGATGGTCGTCACTTGAAGAGCCCCATAACTAACCCAGCAACCGATTTCAGAAATAAAGCAAGGTAAGTCCGACAAAACAAATCCCATGTGCTGCTGCTACTACTAATATCATTAGTCCCCTATCGAATAGCACCATAAAGCACACGTCGGAACAACGTGTACCTGGTATTGGGCAGCTTGGGGGTCAAAGTGCAACCTCTCATCACACCGTAGCACGGCTCTAACCAGCGATGATATTTTACAACGCAGTGAACCGCGTGAATAACCCACCGCGCGTGGAACATACGGTACGCCGATTGTCCGACGGCACCGATACCCCGCACCCCGACACAGCGGCATTTTTCTAGCGATGGCAAGCAAGCCACGACCTTCCCGAGCGACAAGGCCAACGACCCTACATGGAACTCCTCCCACACTGACCTGCTCGTCGAGGTACTCTTCCAACTGCGGCACCGCCCGGTGGTCGTAGTACTCGTGCTCGACAACAGGCCTCAAAGCTTCGTAAGATGCCGGGAAGTCCATTTGCTCCAACGGCATGACTACTGTTAGAGCCTAAACCCTAAAGACGGCGGGCGGAGGTTTCTCCGATGCTGATGTTTCGGCCTGGGCAGGTATTCAAAGTCGGAAATGCGAGGGTGGGTTTAGATGGATTACTCGTGCTCGCGCATATATTCGTGCGGGCGGAATCGCGGCGCAAAACTGCTCAATATCATATGAAAGTACGTGGAGAAACCCCTACTTGCTGGTTGCATGATCATGACTGCCGCAATAGGGCCGTGCGGTTTGGTGTTCGCCTGACAAACAGGTACCACAGGTATAATACTCCGCTCACTGCTGCTGCTGCTGCTGTGACATGTGGAGAACGCAAGACTGACAAGTACTGTCTACTCTGTCTACAGGATATGTCTACTGTCTGCCGCCTTTCGACCTTCGAAGGAAGGCGATCTAGGTTTTGCGAGTATGCAACCACTCCAAAAACAACCGGCTGGTACGATACGTGTCCTGCGGATGCGTATTACCGGCCAGGGATGAATCATACGCTACCACAGACGAGAGAGAGAACGTACCGGCTACCGGTGCTACCGCAAAATGGCCATACGTGAGAATCGCTCGAAACAGCCGCAAGCCCAAAACACAAAGCAATTTTTCTTTCGGCAGAGGATGGGGTCAAAATTCAAAATACAACGAAATTCCCTTTTCGATCTCGCAGCTGAAATGTATTTATTTTTATTTTTCTTAATATACAGTACAGGACACCTACAGTATTAATAATAAGAAACATACATAATGACCCAGGCTGAGTTTCTTATTTAGGAGGGGGTGTGTTCTACACTAGCTTCAGCATAAAGGCTCCCGAATTTCTTATTTTCCTGTTAATATCAGCCTGCGTTTCGTATGAACCTGTTTCATATTAGGTGTCCTGTGCTGTATACGAACCAGGTCGCTCTACGTAACAATATCGACTGCAACCGACACACCGCGACGTACTTGCTTGGCTGGCTTCCATTTTGTATTCGAATTTTAGAGTCTAAATAAACTGCGAGAACAGGGAAATA
The DNA here is from genome assembly GCA_037833945.1 of Alaria marginata. NCBI lineage: Eukaryota > Phaeophyceae > Laminariales > Alariaceae > Alaria > Alaria marginata. Next base: position 7,214 of record JBBMKB010085286.1, read on the forward strand.
TAGGCACAGGAAACCTTCCCACCTATACAAGCCTTAGGATGTGCTCGTACTCGTGTTGCGTCAACACCCTCGTACGATTGCATTGCATTTCTTGCATAAGGACAATCATGCAATGGTCGCCTCGTATACATGTATGCCAGGTATACATCAGGTATATATGATACCTGGTACCGGTATGAGACAAGTACCCGTCAAGTCTACGTACGTACTCGCACGAAGTAGTGGTGCCTTGACCATGCCTGGGTACTGGGTATGATAGCTGGGTACTACGAAATGTAGAGGGAATCACGTACATATCATACTTCCATGCCGACGTACCAGGTAGAGTACAAATCGAGCACCAAGGCACCGTGAGTAAAGTATGCCTATACGGCACTATTATACACAGGCCCTCCACCCGCACACTACACTTGTACCACTTGCGCTTGTCCTTTGGTACTCGAATTGCAGACACAAGACGCTACCGCTGGCTTTGCCTGCAAGGCTGTTACAGGACAACATCAAACGTACTGGCCCTGTGGTATTGCAAGAAGCTCTACCAGCTACGTGCAGTATGGGCAATGCTCACCGGTGTTCAAACTTCTTGTTTGCGTAGCCCTAAAAAAGGTATCCGGCTTGCCAAGCTGCTTCGGTCCCACCCTTATTTCTTCTGCAGAAAAATATATTCCGATGACCTCGACGAGATGTGCTACTCTGTGTGAGCTACTAGTGAAGGCACTACAGTTAGAGGACTTGTTCGCTCGGTGCTCGTGGAGGATAACACGAAAACACAAAACACGCAGGCCGCACAAAAATCATAAAGCCTTCGAAAACATGTGAACTCCAGCGGCCGCACACCGAACACTGCAAGCACTCACCGCCAAAAAGTGTCAGCTCACGCTACCTCAAGCAATCGCCTCGAATAGATACGTTCGGAGAAGAGCCTGGTATCAGTGAGACCTTGATACGGTGCTCATCGCTTTCCGGCAGAGACTCGTCATAGAGTCCGGTACAATCAACAGAGCGAGATTGCTGCAACTGCTACCTGAGAACTGAGAAGCGATAAAAGCGTCAGAGACCCTCAACGGAATCGAGTACGAGTGAAACAGACAACGCAGCGTGTACTGTCTCGTAGTCACAGCGCCGAGATCAATCTGACCTCTGTACGTGAGACGGCGACGATGTACCTGTGCGGTAGGCGGCCGGCGGAGATGTTTGCCATGGCGGTGGTGCTGCGACAGGCGAGCGGCTTTGTGGCGCCAGTGGGAGCCGCGGCCAGACAGACAGCAGCAGGTGAGCCGCTTCAAGCCGTTCCGTTTGAAGTTCAACCCAACATGTGTGTGGCGATCCCCCAGCTAGCCGCCCCTCCCTTCTCCCTCCTCCCTCCGCCCTCCTCCTCCTCCCCATCCCAACTGCACTTGCTATCCGTCCCACCCTGACCCATACTCTCCATTGCTACCTCTGCTCAGGGTATTGGTCCCACTGCCCAGGTTACTTCCCAGTCCTCATTCCAACGCTTGTGTTATTTTATGTCCATCCAGGTTGCGGCGTCAGGCCCGCTAACGTGCGGTGCTGGATGAGCGCTGGCGCAAAGGCAGCAACCCCAGAACGTGTTGGATTGCCGGTTCTCGATGCCCAAGCTGCAGAGCTCAAGGCCGAACGGCTGTGGGGAATGGCGGACGCTCACAAGTCCCGACCATCGCAAAAAGCGATCGTGGACGTGTCGGAGGTAAGCATTGCCCTTTTCTCGGCTCTTATCCGTTACCTGGTATGATACCGCAAAGTCGCTTTTTCCAGTTGTTCCCCCTGAGAATTCAAGATGAAGTTGTGTCATGTGTGTTGAGAGTTGAGAGTCGAGGTGTTGTTGTTGCTGTTGCTGTTGTTTGCTCGGGTCCAGGAAGGTTGGTGTCTGCCGTGTATCTCGGTGTTATGCCTAGTGAATCCCTCTGTGCTGCTGAACGGGAAATGTTGGTTTGCCCACCGAGGTGTAGCTCTACAGCAGCCCTCTCTCCACAGCAGCTAGCTGCTGTCTTCGACGATTCCGGAGCGGCCGTCTCGTGAAACCGGACTGGCTCTATCGTCTACACTGCTGTTGTATGAGACTAAACGTGTAATACCTCTGCGTACTTGTACTACTACTGTAGTACACTTGTTGAACATGCCAAGCACACTTGACAAAATGTAGCCTACGCTCCACATTTTGGGCTTTTGGCAATCGGTGGCTTCAAGGCTTGCCCTCCGAAAAAGTGGGTTTCCGTCGACTCTGTCTTCAGTCTTCAGCCGTAACACCAGCAGTCTTGAGTCTTGTGTGCAGCGGTTGGGCGTATCCGCCGGCTGGATCGCCTGCAGCATGGCAGTCGCAGTACTCTTGTGTATACCAGATACCTGGTACCTGGTGCTAATTATGGAAGTTTCTTTTGGCCACGGATTAGAGTTTGACGAGAGTTCGTGTGAGAGCAACAATTTCATACCTGGTACTGCAGGGGCGTCCGAAAAAAAGCGTCCGAAAAATAATACCTGATAAATATTAAACTGAGAATGCGTTCACTTTCACTGCTATGTACCTGGCACACTGCAGCCTACTGTATACCTTGAAGATAATGAGGAACTTACGATGACGGTGTAGAGCTATTACACACGAGAGTATGACCGCTACGAGAACTTCCGTTGGTTTCTTGCACGAATAAAGTCAGCGGAAACCTAAGGCTGAGCATTGTGCCAAGCACGCACTCCTGTTTGAGAGTGGGAATGTGATAGAACCGAATGTCACCTACAGTGCTGCTGAACAGGAAGCGGCCCCCGTCAACTTTGAGGCAGCAACCGTAAAACACACAGCAGTCGTCAACTATGCCCCGCGTCCTTCCCTCAACCTTGAATTTTCAGACGCAGCAGGCGGTGGAGAGCATCGTGCGGGTTGCGGACATGCTGCCCTCCGTGGAAGGCGTCGGGGAAAGAGACAGCTTCGTCGAGGAGGAAGGCGAAGTGTCCGCCTTAAGGCGGTACCAGTACAGCGACCTGCTGGACTGCGAGATCGACGACGACGAGAAGGAGTACTACATCTGAGGGTACCTGCGTGTACAAGGGGGAACTACGACTGTTAGCACGCTACTCGTCACCGTTGCCGTTGTAGCTGGACGCGGCATTTTGTATCTGTTTCAGTTATTACCGGTGACGTGTGCTGCGATGGAGGCATTAATATTACTATTTGTGTAGCACTTTTTGGCGGAAGCGTTTCCTGAACGACGGACCTCCTCAGCCCAAAATCGTCGGAGATTCAATCTTTGTTCGCAGTACTTGTCTTTGTATACCTAGGCTGTGGTATTGTTCGTTGGGTAGAATTTTTTATTTCCCCCCAAATCAGTTTTTAGAACCCCAAACCCCGTCCCTATACTATTATCAAGTAATGTTGTCCCCAAATACGGGTTTCCAGTTCTAAAGGGGTTAAGAGAGTTAATAAGAGGTCCTCAAGTGAGGAGCCTCAGAAACAAAATGGTGTTATTATACTGATTACAGTATGGTACAGTAGCTGCGTCCGGTGTTTATTATGTACAAGTTTCGGTTTTGTTTACTGCTTGTCGAAGCTACTATCCATACATGAAGTGTTTTATTTTTTATTGTGGTATTTTGATCGCCTGAAGTGGGACAATGAGGCAGCTTGCAGCGCCACAGCAGGGGGGTGTACTCATTTCTTGCATAGCCGGGGGCGCGCAAAATACTGCTTGACTGGGTCTGCGTACAAAAGCTGTCGCTGTTGAATCGCTTTCAGCTGACCTCGCTTTCAGCTGACCTAGTTGAATTCGGGAAGTCATAGTGTTGATGTTATGGGGTCGAGGGGGAGGAGCGCTTTTGATTGCAGGGGGGCACCGCCATCCCGTCCAGCAGATCGTGAAGGTGCTTTTTTAGTATTTGAAGTCGTAAACTACTGGTGTACCTCGTCAGGTGATAACCGGTACCTGGTACGTCGGTACCGCTGTGTGTATGTATGGTTCGTCTCTGATTTTCGTTCGTTTTTATTTGTCAGTGTCTATTACTCCAAGTGCTTGCTTACAAGACGGCGCTCTTGGAGTGACGGACTGCGTCGTTGAGGCTATTTAAGTCCGCAGTGTGCAATTGCCCTGCACATGAGTTGTTGTTCGGCGTTTGACCTATCGGATGTTCTTCGAGAACGCGATCGACTCCGCGATTTAACAGTGGTCATGTGTTGCTTTCAGCTGGATGACACGTTGTTGTTAAGCATATACCAGGGATTATTATCGCGGATTGAGCGCAGATTAAGTTAAACACTTATATACCTGGTATTAATATGAATATAGTAAGGAAACCCATAAGTGACGCGTGTAGCACCAACCAACCAGCTCTCACAGCCAGATGCTCACAGTCGTTTTGTTGCTGGAGCTGAATCAGCCGTTGCAACTGCGGTGAGACAATGTCGTTGCGATCGATCGCTACCCCCCGTAGATGTTTACCTTTTTACCTGGCCTGTGTTTGTGAGGTGCAGGAACGCTCCCTCGCGGTGTCATGAGGTAATCAACCCACCCAAAACGCCCGGATCAGGTGTTGTAGCAGGGCTTACCTGTTACTATAGTTAGATTATGGTCTAGCTGCTTGCTGTGATGGTCCTGCAATTTGTTTGTTATCATATTATTGATATGGCGCGTTACCGATCATCGTAGGTAAGTCTAGAGAAATATAAGTAAATATAGAGGATTATACATAAGTACA
>JBBMKB010085308.1:0-11914 GCA_037833945.1 Alaria marginata
GGGGTTTCAAAATCTCGCGGGTCGGGTCGGGTCAAGGCGTCTAAAACATTCGCGGGTAGGGCCCGACCCGACCCGACCCGTGAGGTTTGACCCGACCCGTGAACAGCCCTGGAGATTTGGCACATTTAACGTGAACAACAGCCTGTACCGACTGTAGAAGCGTTAGCGCAGAGTATGGTGAAAATAACAGCATTTTTGGTACAACTGAGAACAAAACACCAAACACCCGTGAAGCGGGGAGAGTTAAAAGAAAATTATGCTCCCGGAGAATCCTTGCTCTGGATCTCAAGGTGCATCCCAACCCGGATTTGAGACGTGGTGAACGCGACCGGAGCCGCCAAAAAAGATCCTGGCAAACCTCCACTCCAGTAGAGCTTACCACTTATTCGAGAAAATGGTTGAGGCACACTGTGTACGAGACGAAGGGGGTTAACCCCACATTGGTTGATTACGCTTGATTGGGTTCAGGGTTAGGGTTAGGGGTAGGGTATATATGATGCAAAGAGTATATATCAACCATTTTCTCGAATAAGTGGTAAGGTAACCTCCTGGCGAACGCAGTTGGAACGACAAATTTGTTTTTTTTTGCAGATTGGAGAGACGAGCCTCGCCGGCGGATCCACGCCGAGTAAGCCGGCCACCAGAATGCAATTTAGTCGGTTATTTCTCCGACGGCACCCCTTCATTGCTATCTTGTTGCGCTCCCTTTGATGGTCACGAGTTCGTCGACTATTTGAATCGTCAAACCGCTGAAGATCTGGGTCTCCAGTTTGGTATCTTCGTCATTTTTGTTTTATACCACGTCAACGAAAAAGAAAAAAAGCAGTTTCCTGCAAAAACAAAATCATATCGCGAAATGAACACCACTGCTGTGTAGTAGTGCCTTGTAGATGTTGCATGTTGCCATGTGATATGGAGCTACGCGCCTCTTAGATCAGCAGCGATCGACTTACTGGGTTGAAGCAAGTATAATATCGTGTCCCTGTTGCGCTAAAATTAGTTAATTGCCAACCCCCACCCCTCAAACAATAAAAAGAGTGCCTTGTAGGCAATTCATTACTGAATTACACTACACCACCACCTATATATATATCTTTCATGAGGACATACACACCCTGTAATACGCGCGATCGGAGTATCACACACAGCTTGCAAAGATGAGTGTCGACCCAATTTTTCGATGTCACAGCTGCAGTGTATTTTATTTGTTTGTAATATATATCGCTCTTACCCGGGGAGATACCTGTTCAATTACTGTTCACGCCGAAGCGCGCGCGCGGCTGCATCTAAATCTAAAATAAATGTAGAATGTAGGATGCCGCCTTGCATGCGGATCCTGTATTTTTCGTTGTTGTCACTTTTTTTTACTTTCGAGCTCAACCTGTAGGAGGTTTTACCCTCCGCGGCCTTATGGACAAGCCGTGGTCATGTAGGCGTCTTCCCTTCTCCCCCTCGGGACGTATCCTTCATTTTTTATCGCGCACAGGGTTCAGCACTCCCACTGCTCTCGCCGATTTGCATCTACAGTAAGTTGTACAGTACCGGTATGCAGTGTCTGCTGTACCTTTCTGCATCGCAGCAGCACTCGGGGATGGCAATCCAAGCGGGAAAGCAAAAGCGTTGCTGGATCGACCTATAGTACGCCCATGGCGGATATTGCACCTCAACCATCCGTACGGCACAGGCACCCATACAGCACACACATGCGTCTGGATGGCTACAAGATCTCGAACACGAGGACACGATACGGTACCCCCAAAGATACAGCAGTACGACCTCGCTCAGAAGGCAAGTCCAAGCAAGAATTAATATAAAACAAGGGGCATCGGCAACAACTGATATAAATACAAACGGTGCCAGCGTGAACGTGAGAGGAAGTCTAAGAGGAAACCCGCCAAATAACACCTCAGACAACTACTTGTAGTTTTTGCTTGGGGAGCACGTCGGCCGATCGATGACGATCACGCCCTCACACCCTTCGATCCTACGCTAAGCCGTCACCCCTCTACCTGCTACCCCGCTATCCCGCTGTGAGCAAGGAGCAAGGAGCAAGGAGCAGTCTGGCTTCCCCTCACCTGCTGGGCTCTGACTCTTCTTGCTTTCTTTCGGGACCCCACACCGCGCCCTTTCGCACCGTGCAGATCGGCACTGCAGCTGCAGGGGATGTGTGAAGAGGATGTGGTGCGTGAAGGCTGCCGCGTCAGGCGCAAGGAGGGGGGAGCTTGGTGCTGTGAGTTGTGAGAGGGGGCTGATCAAAATCGTCAGCTTCGTCTGCTTCTGGTTTTGAGTTTGAAAGGTTTTGTATTGTATGCTGGATTTTTTTATGGATGATGGGCGCGAAACGCGAAACATGGAAACGATATTTGGGCGCACAACTCTGTACACCATACGGGGTGTACGCAATGCGTCCCCCCAGATTTTATATATAAGGGTTTTCTACTACTACTCCTATAGACTGAATTAAGCTATATACAACCCACAGTATGCAAGCTTCCGGGACCTGACCCTTGTCCGGGAGCGTTCCCACTTGGCGACCTGATACTAAAAACCGTGAGGAGCCGAAGGCGAACGAAGCACATCATTACCTGGTGCGGAAGCGAAGCGCCTCCCACCCTACCAGCGCACAACATATAATATGTGCCAACCTCGACATCGTCAATCAGTGTCGGTACGTACGTCGTGCGGTAAGAGTACACAGTATAGACTAAGAGTACACAGTAAAACCTATACTTCGAAGTATATATAAAAGTCCTGGGGAGACGAAATGCGTACACCCCATATATATAAAGGATACCGAGTTGCTTCCGATGTTTTTAGCATGACAGATATTAGATAGATAGACGTGGACAGATTGGATCTTGGATATGACAGATTTGGACAGATCGGATCTTGTTCATGACAGCCATGGACATATTGGATCTTGTATACTGGTATGAATATGGAGATAGATACTTCATGCAGATCTTCGGAGACGCATAGCCTGCATCTTGATGAAGATAAGTATTGAAATTGAAGAGGCCTGATTTTGCCCCAAGGGCGATTACGCGATTATTACAGTTTTTTCCCTTTTTTTGTTTTTACTGGCTGACGATGCAGGATGATGTACTAAATATTTATTTACTTTTACAGCTCTTTTTATTTATTTATTTATGTTTTTTTGCTCGACTCGGTTATTTTTTATCTTCGCACTTTTTATTTCTCCTTCTCCCCCTCTCCACTACGGTTCGCGTCTTCATTAAATTTGTATCGCTATGATGATAGCATACAGTTATAGTTGACTATTATACGTCGACGGCTAATATTTTACCTTTTTCTTAACTATTACCGGTATACGTTAACAACGTGTATCTGGTACGGTATCGTCAGTAGTAGTAGTACACCACTTCGGTTTGTTTGTCTTATTTCCTGGGGATATTATTGTCCATAGGGAAACTGCGGACAATTTTTGTTTTCTTGACGTAGGTGCCCTTCATGCTCAAACAGACGATTTTTAATTATTATTTTTGTTAATGTTTGCCATCCGACAACAATGTTTGTAGTGTTGTTCCAAAAAAGAACTCAGGGAACAGATAGTGAAGAACTTTCCAGAAAAAAAATATAGCAGTAGTATCATACGAAAAATAAATCAAAACTGATGTGACGCACATGAAGACTACTACAACCAACATCCTTTCATCTCATCCACCACAAAACGATCAATCGCCCCCCTTATTATGCACTCCCGAACAAGAATTATTGATAATGGCCTTTCCGATGAGGACTAACAACTTGGTTCGTTTTGAAAGAGATTTATTTTCCTGAGAGACAATTTGCTTACCAGGGTACTTGAAAATACAGCAGTTGTTGGCAACAGCTATCGATCGCGCAAAAAAATCGAAATCAGGATTAATTTTGGCAGTCTCGATAAACAGATTTGAACAAGAAATCGACTTTTATTCGAGAGGTGGCTCACTCCGAAATAAATACTAAATGTCTTGTATTGCCTGTTTCTCGACACTGCCAATGACGTTTTTTTTTGTTGTTGTGTGATTGATAGCGGTTACCAATAACGCTATTCGCTCGTATACATTTTGACTCTCAGGAACATGTACTCGTATCTTTTTCGAAACACAAACATATTTCTTATCGATTTCCAATCTCATCGGAAATGCAATTCTCACTAAGGAAAATCGAAAATCGGCTGTTCCTACATATAAACCTGTCTAACGTTTCGACACATGACTTCGGAGTTGAACTCTGAATGCCGAATAAACAGTGCCTGCACCCGAGTTGTTGGGCGGCGCATGCATATATATGTAGGAGTATAATACCAAAAACGCCATGTGGGCATCATAGTACAAAGTGTACGTATAATATCAAAATTGCCCTCGGCTGTTAACCACACATGGGCTGATTGTTATAATCAAGTCCGTGGTCATATTCATATCATAGGGCAAGGAAGAACACCTTAACGGCGGCATGTTCACAGCAAACGGGGGGGATCATGATTGTCCTTGCCTCGCTGAATGAACGCGCCCCCCACGCTACGTCACCTCTTTGGTAAGAGTTTTCAACGTTTCGCGATGAAACAGATTCCAACCTCTAAGCGGCGCGCTGCAACTATAAGAGTGCACGTGGATACGCTTCATTGTCTACAGTAGTACGATATGTACAAGGGGTTGTTGTTTAAAATACACGTTGCACTTTCTAGCTCATCTCGTACTATAGGAGGTTCTACCCTGATTGATCTTCTCGACAAACCATGGTTACAGGCGCCATCCTTTCTCCCCCCCGATACGTGTCTTCCTTTATATTGCGCAGAGGGTCCAGCACTCCCACTGCTCGTCGGCTTGCATCGAATTCCGTCAACTCGCGATCTCGCACTTTCGGCGACGGAACAAGACTCAAAAAAAAATAACTGTGCGTAATAAAATACACCAGGGCCGAGATTCGAACCCCAGCGCAACCGCCAGCAAGGGCGACAGTCTACCGTTCACCCATGATCCACCTTCATCACCTTGGTACGTGGTACCAAAGGCAGTCGTAGTTATGTGGCATATATGATACCCGGTATGCGAAGTATGTCGGTAGTCGTGTCCGACGGTCGCAAGCTGTCATCACTACAGTAGTGGGGCCTATGTAAGGTGGTTCGAATAAGGCGGTCATCCGATATAGGGCGGTTGAAATCGGTTGACACGACTGTAAGTCTGAGTACAACTACCTCTACGAATAGGGCGGCCTCTCGATATAAGGCGGCCAAAATCATTTCGCACTATACCGCCTTATATAGGCCCCACTACTGTATTAATATCAATAGTCACTTCTACTAGTAATCGTCAACGAACCACAAATCGCTGCTCATCAGCCCCATTTTTCTAAACAGCGTGATGCAGCTCAGCATCCTACACCTCCACTGCATTCAGTGGTCGAACACTTCCTTCGGCTTGCAGCAAGCATCACATCATCATGTGCGTGTGCGTGTGCACGGCTATACCCCTTGCCCCGTCGAAGCCGCCACCTCCCTCTAGTTTACGTCGTTTTTTCGCGTTGAACTACCGATGCTTTGCTTCATCGCCAACCCCTCATGTCCTTGTATCACAGGTGTTCTCTAACACCTATTCAACGACCTATAATGACACATCCATGTGCCTTTTCCACTACTCAACACCCATTAAAGGATCTGTGATTACACATCCATGCGCCCTCTCCAATGCCCTTTCCTGAATACATAATTACATATCCATGTGCCTCGTTAATCTTGGAAGAGGAAGCACTCTGCTCTATTCAGTCTCACGAGGCTTGGATCGTCGGAATCTTACCCGCGGAGAAAAGGGGCCAGAACCTTGCCGGAAGAGAGAGAGCACGACAGCACGACAGCACGAAACCGTGACGATTCGCCATTTTTGTACCAGATATCAACTTGTGTTTCTCGTCTGACGCGTACGCTTTGCTTCAGTTCCACGTAATATTTTACTTTATTTCTTCCTGGGAGGTGTGTTCTTCGACTCCATAAGCGTTGGGAGCCTTGTCTTGTGACCACAGGCTATAATACAAATATTCATAGATTCTGGCGATGAGTCAATGTAAAAACAACAAGTATAGGGACAGCGGGAGTGATTCGTAGGTGTGAGATGGAGCACTAAATGGTGTACCAGGTACAAAACAATTATCAGACCGTACGGTAATGTACCGTATCATTTTTATAGCGGTGTTGCGAGCGAGAGCAGCCGGATCGTAAAAGGAATCCATACGATACAACTCCAAATCATCTCTCACCCCAGCCCCTGATCCCTGACAACGACATCAACTACCATCAGCCACTCAAACCAACATTGTACACAAACGGATTGACAACAAAGCTGTCCTGCGACCGACATAACACCAACTACCCAAACCAACAGAGTACACAAACATATCGACAACTAGGCTGTCCTGCGCCGCGTACGGCAACGATGTGTCTATTCCAGCCTCTCAAAATCGAAATGACAACTACAGTAATTTTGAGCTTCAGCGGTAGCGCAACGCATAGGCTTATCTCAAACATGGTTGTCGGCGGCATAGTTCATGGCCAGGCCACATGTGACAACAGCCCGGCCGCCCACCTAGAAAGAGGGGGTCAATAACACCCACTACAAACAGGTCGCACTCGAATATGTACACTGCACGCTTGCAAAGTTACGCCTACGTTATCGTGTAGGCTGGAAGTGGCGGTTATGCTAGCTCAAGTGGGGGTAACCGCGGCGTGCTGTATCCGTAGCAAGCAAGATCCAAGCCGCGCTATCTCGCATAAGGATAATTTACCTTGTCAGAAATGTCAAGTGGCGCCTCTCCGTCGCACCTCCGACCCAACGCCTGCCGTCTGCTTTGTAAGCATCTGCCGGTCGTTTTGAAACGCGTATACAGCAGTGTTCGCGAGGGGTTGTGTGCCGGGTGTTAGTTAACTGCGAACAAACAACCGCTGTTCACACTTACAATACTATGCGGAGGACATCGAAAAGATGCCCCGACTCAACGATCGCATATAAACGCGCTTGCCGTACTAGCACAGGCTACAACGATCGTAGAAGCTACACAGGCATTTTGGCGGCCTTGGTAAGGCTTCACGTTAAGACCACGATGTCCCTGTCACATTATATAGCTATACTTGTGCATGCGTTGGTAATTGTGCTGCGGTAGTGCGGGGGAAAAGTGCCAACACTTTGCTACGATTCCACCGGCTAAACGCCCAAAACTGGCCAACCTACCCTACGATTGCGGACAACAGGTATTGACTGCTGTCGCGTCGCGTCTGATGAACCGTTCGTTGTTAAGCCGCAACCTCGTCTAGTGATGAACATCCGATGAACAGGCAGTAGCCGTCACGTCGACGAAGGATGCAGTGTCAACGTGTCAGTGCATACTGAAGACATATTCTTCAAGGGTTCTCGTTTGCAGGCAATGCTCAGGCCGACCCGCCCGCCAATGATCGCCTATGGTACGTACCTGGTACCAGTATCTGGTAATGTAGAAGGTCCGTCATTGCCCTCACGACCTTACGCTACGAGAATATTAGCTGCTTCCAGCTTTACCCCTATGGTACCCTAATGATGGCTTACTCTAATGATGAATTTCCGTTTCGATGGCTTGCCATACAGATGGCTTCCCGTAACGATGGCTTACCGAAGGGATTGTTTACCACAAAGAAGACTTACCCTAACGAAGACTTACCCTAATGATGGCTTTTTCAAAATATTGCTACCACCCGTAATGATGGCTGACCGAAGTGAAGGCTTACCCTAATGACGACTTACCGTAATGAGTATTTACCGTAACGAGCACTTGCCGTAATGACTACTTCCAGCAATGATGACGTACCCTAATTACGGCATACCGCAATGAAGCTTTACCCCAATGAGTACTTACCGCATGATGACTTAGGGTCGGTCCTGAAGCACAAAAAAAATGCCGCGAATCGTGACGAGAACAATTGACATTTTCGCGAATCGTGATATTTGTCACGGATCGTGACATCGAAAAGTTTTGAAAACTTGGACATAATTTGATGTCACGATTCTTAACGAAAAACACGTGATTTTGTTGTGTAAACGTGACATTTCGCCAATTTCCAAACGTCACGAATCGTGATTTTTTGTCACGAACCGTTTTTGTTTGCGTTTGTTAGGAATGACCCGCACCCTAATGAGTACTCACCCTAACGATGGCGGCTTCCGGGTTTGCGACGAATTCGTCTCTAGCAAAGGTGTAGGACACATGGTGGTCACGTAGAAATGTCCTCAGCTCGTCCTTCGTCAGACCAAGAGAACCTGTACCAGCGTTAACATTGTCAGAAGTGTCCGAGAGCATAGACTTTACAAGGTCAGCCGACGAACCTTATGAAATAATTACAACTAGCGTGCTTGGGGTAAACGTATATTTTAACTTTGCTATACGATATCTCGAATTGCCAACAGTCTTATGTATCGCTTTTGTTGTGATACTCCGCTACAGATAGGGTTCGTTCTACATTAATAGTGGCCTCTGTTTCACCAATTGTTCTTCACAGTGCCACAGTATCATAAACCTTGTCCGTGCCTGACAACTGAAAACAAAACTATTGTGCTGCCGTTACACATAAGGCCAATTCTATGCGCCCTCGTAAAACCTCGAGTAGCTCGCCTAAACTACAAACACGCCGTAGGAAGGGATCGTTCCAAAATACCCCCCCCCCCAAATAGTCCCAGTACGTGCAACAGCGGAATGCGCCCATAATAGATTAATCTAAACCTAAATCAGCGCAAGCGGTGAGTGCATCGTATGTAGCAGCGCGGCAATCGTGTCAAGTATGAAAATTATACCAACACAACAACAAGCTCAACGCTGATACATCGACCATCGTCCATGCTATAAATAAATACCAGGTACCTGGTACCTACTGATGTATCAATAGTAGTATATGCTTTTAAGCATAGTAGTAATAGTCAAGGCGGTAGCAGTATCATAGTACTGCAGTATTAGTAGTGGTGGCAGTAGTAGCAGTGGGAATAGAACCGCACGGCTTACGACACCGACTGCAATAAAGGTGTACTAACAGTAGCCGATTTACCTAGTGTGGAAGCGTTGCCCAGGTGGTCCCTGAACTGGTCGTTCGTTACTATGTGGGCGCTCCGTTGAATGGCGTATCTGCGGCCGAGTAAGCATCGCCCAAGACACAAAAAATTCAAAAACAGTAAGGCATGACATCACATACACTCGGGAAGTTAGGAGCGAACGATTTATGGAGATGACTGTCACGGTACACAAGTTGGGGACTCAAAACTCCAGCGTCCGCAATCGCACCGGCCCGACTGGAGCAAGTTGCTTCTGACCCAGAAATCTCGAGCTTGCGTTTAGAACCACGAGGCACTGAGTGGTGCCTCAATAGTTGGCACTAGTTCTTGTACAACCGAAATATAATCGCGTCACGGCTTGTCCACGATATACACGAGTCCACGCCCCACATGCACAAATGGACCACACATACAGGATCAGGTGCTAGAGTAAGAATTCTGCGAGAGTGTCACAGAGCCAGCTTGCAGCCGTCAAGTCAGACGTTGGGCTCACAGTAGGATGAAGAGGTCGTCGTTGGCCTTGGACGGGACCGTAGAGATTGCTTGACTCCTCATCGCCTCCATAAATGCATCGTAGTGCTCTGAGTTACACACCATGCGAGAGACGGGCGTGTGTATCAAGGTAACAGTTCATGTTTAAGGGTGATGGGCGCGTGCATGTCAAAGCGATATGCGTGGGCAATGAAGTGCCGACAACATTGGACCATCAAACTGCAACAACTGCTCTAGCTCCATTAACAGCAGTGTACCAGGTACCAGAGGTCAACACCAGTTAATACCTCCATGCCATCTATGGTGCTTTTAAACATTTACACAACGTTCGTAACACAGGCCACTCGCATATAACAGGCCGTTTGTCGCAAGACATACACCAGTGTAGCAGCAACGCTGCCCGAAGCATGCCCTGCCCAGCGACCCGAACACAGCGCCTTAATGCTGCGCACTGCGTGCAGTACAAACACGAGTGTTGCTAACTCTCACCAGTTCCAGGAGCGATGCTGTCGACGCGTGGTCGTGGGACAAAGGCCACCACCGGGACGTCCCGTTCCTGGAAAAACTGTTACAATTATCAAGCAACGGAACCAAGCAACAATCACGGGTGGGGGTGGGGATGCGTAGACATAGTACGTCGTCGGGTGGGTGGTAGTCGAATGCCATTTATTAGTGGTCCATCATTGGCATACGGCGCACGAGAGCGAACCTGCCAAAAAGTCACAGTAGAACAGCAATCACTTCTACACTATTATACGATACCAGTGGTGCGCATGGCCAGAGCTCACTACTAGTATAATACGTAGGTACCAGATGAGGTCTTCACTCATTTGTCGTTTTTTTGTCACCACCCAAAGATTATCGGGCCTTTCCAGCTTGGTTTTTACTTGGCGTTGCGTGCATCCCAAGAGGAATACTGATGGCCAGAGCTCACTACTAGTATAATACGTAGGTACCAGATGAGGTCTTCACTCATCTGTCGTTACTTTGTCACCACCCAAATATTATCGGGCCTTTCCAGGTTGGTTTTTACTTGGCGTTGCCTGCATCCCAAGAGGAATACTGCTTCACACGCCCCTGTCGCTACTTACTCGTACTACACAAATCACAATCCATGCTATCAATAATATACTGCGCATACGTTGATCACTATGAATAGACTTGGATGCAAAACGACACGACGAGGTGCATCCTGGTGCTTCATGGAGTCATACCTTGACAGCCAGCAAAATTCCCTGAGGAGACCATCTCGGGTTGGATACATCTTGCCGGAAGGAAAATGCAACGTTGCTTCCATCGATCACCACCAAGAGAGGGATAGAGGGATCCACGCTGGAGACTGCAGCCGCCGCAGTTGGTGTCCTCGGAGCAGCACACCTTCCAGTAGCCTCTGGGGATCCTTTATAGAGAGGGGAAGGGACCAAGCCTTGGCGCCGCCTCGAACTATTTTTGGAGTACTCGTCACGGTACCGCCTTCTGTAACCACCACTCGAACTGCTATTCATATCGCTGCTCCTGCTGTCGTGCCTTCTATTACTACTATTAATACTACTACTGCTGATCCCCGGGCTATACATGCTCTGTCCTGGGCGATACGCGGTCTGTCCAGAGGCGTACGTAGTCTGTCCAGAGGCGTACGTGGTCTGTCCAGAGGCGCCTTTGTCGGTTGCCTCATCCAAGGGTCTCTTATCGATACTATCGGTTCTACCGCCCACCGCCTCCCCGCTATCGGAGAATCCCCTGTGCTGCACGATTCGGTATTTCGATCGGGCTGCCACCATGACCGAGCTCTGCCACAACAAACGACAGGGTGAACGGAATGTACAAATGGTGTAGTTAAAGCCGATTGGGCATGGGAGTACGTATGCAGCAACGCATAGACATATAAACAGTAACGTAAACGTAAAGCTGGAGCAAGAACTGGCGTACAGTGCACAGTAGTGTTAACGCTCAGCAAGAACACAGCTAAATATATCAGCCGTGGCACCCGTTTGTGTGACGTCTATACCAACTACCTGTCAACTGTTACTCGGAGTGTACTGTTGATGTTTGTCCACACGGGCGCTGCCAAATGGTCAAATATGTCCGCTTCTTTGGGCGGGGTTTCCTAGTGGTAAAGCTTTAGTCTACTGCAGCAAGTGGCGAATGCTGAAATTGTTCAACACGACATTGGATTTATCATGTATACAATGAATAGATACCTCAACATAAACAGATGCAGTGCCAATACAACAACAAAAACGTCTGCTGCTGTTTGCAGATACTGCCTGTGCTGCCGCTGCAGCATAGACTCTACTTGATAAACAGGCTCACTTTTACCAGGGCTGTTCACGGGTCATGACCCGACCCGCGGGTCG
>JBBMKB010085319.1:0-11911 GCA_037833945.1 Alaria marginata
AGCAGCGCGGGGGTAATAGCAGACATCGTGTGGGGGGGGGGGTAGTCATTAGCAACCATCGTACCATGCCTGGCCGTAGTCCTTGGGGCCAAAGGACCAATATACCTTGGCGGGGGGGGTACTATTTGGTTCTTCTCAGTCCCTTACATGATGAGGGCTTTATACCTGCCTCAACCAAAACCTGACTACTAGTGTTTTAATAGTGTACACATCCTCCGTGTTGCCTTCGTGTAGCCGATGCTGAAATCGTCATCGTTTTCCCCTCAAGTCCTAAACGAAATGGACTCTCCAACTCGAATGCTCTCGTAGTTTAGTTCGACTGCGTACGTGTTCAGACCTACTAAAAAAACAAAGAATGACCCTGTGAATAATGTAGACTGCAACTCGAAGGCTCAAACTGCCGGGGTAGGGCGTGTATTCGAATTGCAGTGTAAGGAGTTGTACCACACGCGCGCGACATGGTGATGCCTGTACCGCTACACATTCGTTTTAGTCGCTTGACAAGATGGCACTCGACGTTTTTCTCGTCGCTCAATATCGGTGCCAAAATAATTAAGGCACGAGTGCATCGCGGGACTAAAACGCGAGTTTCCTCCTACATACAAAATACCCGTCAATCCCCTGACGCCGTCTGCAATCTTGTAAATTTACAAGGCAGCGATGCTCGATCCGTCACAGGCTTTGGGCACGAGCGCAGCGTGCGACCATAACGCCAGTTTTCTCATACTTACTGAATGTGCCAATCGTCTACGTAGCGCCCAGCGATGTGTTGCAAATGCACATCAATTCATAGGTAGCGATGCCCGGATCATCAAACACGTTTTTAGTTAAGGCACGAACGCACCGTGCGACCAAAAACGCGAGTTTCCTCCTGCATACTGCACCTGCTAATCACCGAACGCAGAATGATTGATCTTGTAAAAGGTACAACCGATTTACAGGTAAACTGATTCACAGGTAGTGACGATGCTCGATCCATCACACAGGCGTTTCGCACGGACATATCGTGCGACCACAATGCGAGTTTCCTCCTATATAACGTGCCTGCCAGTCTAACGCCGAATGAGTTCTTGTAAAAATACAACCGATCCTTAGGTAACGACGCTCGATCCGCCCAACACACTTCAGGCGCGGGCGCACCGTGCGACCACAACGCGAGTCTTCCTCCTACAGCACCTACAGCATACATACATCCATCAGCTAACGCCAGAACGATTCCTTGTAAATGTCCAACTGGGTAATACTGGGTAATATAATAAGTAGCGACGCCCGACCCGTCAACAGCCAAACAGGCGTGGGGCACGAGCGATCGTGCTTTAGTATTTTTCCACGACGCGAGCTTCGGCATCGTTCTGGATCAGCCTAACAGCTATCCGCGCCACCTCTACCTGGCGATACTCATCGCCCATACCCAACCAAATCGAAGATACTCCTACCTAATGCACGTGTCAATCCCAATGCTGATACAATGCACCTCCGGTTCAGCAAAAAAGCATCCATCCATTCGGAGACGCTAAATTTACCGCCGGCAACCCTGGACCATACTTTACGGGTTAACCATGAACAAAACCCTCCCCACCCCCCCCGCCCCGCGACGAAAAGTCCTTGAAGCTGTCAAACCCTGTTCTTGTTGTTACATGTCCACCATAACCATTGAGTTGACAGTCAGGGCTTACTGATAGCCATGATGTATCACTAACATTCTTGTTCTCACACTAACCTCATCGCCATAATCTAGTCCGGTGGTCTCAAGACAGGGTCGAACAGTTCCGGAGCGGACGAAACAAAATCTGACCCTTCTACCACCGCAAAAAAATGACCTCACACCAATTCCAAGGATTTCGTCACAAAAAAAAGTTTGTGCAGGTCTAGGGGGGTTATATCCTTCAGCGACTCACGGCCTTCTACTGCCGCAAAAAATATCTAACGCTAATTTCAAGTAGTTTGTCCCAAAAAACGTGGGTGCAGGTCTAAGCGACTCACGGCCTTCTACAACCACAAAAATGATCCGACACTAATTCCAAGTATTTTTTCCTAAAAAGCGTGGATGCAGGTCTATGGGGGATAACCTACAGCGATCCACAGCGGCGGCGCAGGTTAGAGGGGAACAACCTTTAGCGACTCATGGTAATAGCGGCGGTACAATTTCAATCTGCACAGCTGGTAGCACGTGGTCCGAAGACTCCTCGGGGGAGGGCAACCCCTCGAAATGATCGAGGTGGCATCGCAGGGGCGGCAACGAACCAAAAACAATCACGTTTTTCAAATCACTTTGTTTTCGTCTTTAGCGACTTCCGGCGGCGGTGGCGGTACAATTTCGAACTGCACAGCTAGCAGCACGTGGTCCGAAGGCTCCTCGGGCGAGGGTAATCCCCCGAAATGATCGAGGTCGCATCTTAAAGGCGGCTCCGACACTCCCACGCAGCGAAGACTACTCCTCTTGCCGCCACCCAGCCTTCGTAACGCCTCCGCCGTCGGCCCATCTGGCGAGCTACCGCCTCCATCTGCGCCACTCGGCGTGTCTAGCGACGGGCCTGGCCCGTAAAAAATGTAGTCGACTGTCCCCTGTGCGACCGGGAAGCCATACAAGCGCCATGGGCAAGGCCGGAGGGTCACAAATCGACCATGGGGGTTGGCCAAGTTTCAGTACGGACGCACACAGATCGACCATGGGCGGGGGGAGGGGGGTGTACTCATCTAATACTTGCCTCAGTAGGTTGACCATTGACCACGCATCCCTACCGAGACGGAGCACTGTTCCTACTCCTAGTATAGACACCTCACTTTGGACACTCATTGCGTGGTTTCCATATATAGTGCGTCCCTGTTGCGCTAAAATTGATTAATTACCAGCCGACAACCCCCTCCCAAACAAAAACACTTTTTTTTTAATCGATGAATTAATTATCATTACCCCGTTATATTTTATATCATACCATACCAGCATAAGACCATGGGGGGGGTGTACTCATTTCTTGCAAAGCCGTAGTCATAAGACCAAAGACCCTCGCATCCCTACAATGCTGGGACGGAGCACGTCGAAATTTCACCGACCAGGCAGACATCGCGTGCGCCAAGCGCGAAGCGCCGTGAGGCGTTCGGTGAGTCGCATGAAGGGTGAGCTGCATCCTACTAAGAACCCCTCGTAAGGCGGGCTTCCGCACCTTGTGCGTACTTTCCCGCATCTGGATGACAGCTTCGAATTAATGTTTCTGGTGTGGCCACTTCCAGACCATGGGGGGTGGGAAATTTTCAGTACGAAGACGCACAGATCGGTAATGAGGGGTGGAGGAACGTGCTACGATAGGGGTACACTATTAATAGTATACTATTATATTAATAGCACTTTTCGGCAAGGCCAAACTGTTCCTGGCTGACCGGGCTCCTCAACTGAGAAACTACCTGTTAGTTATATAGTCCTATCCACTAGACCACACAGTCACTGTCACTCGATTAGTCTAGTGGACAGGACTATTTAACTAACAAAGTACAGTCCTACCCACTAGACCACTCGGTCACAGTGACTTGTGTGGTCTAGTGGACAGGACTATACAACCAACACTACCCAACATCGTTGGGATATCAGTTGCGTTTTCCAATGTTATTCGTTGTATACCTAGGCCATGGGATCGTTAATCGGGTTGCACTTAACACTCGACTACAAATCAGTTTGTGGGTGACTCACTAATAGTATAGAGCTTCCTCATCAAATTTCGGTGCACCGCTGCCGTAGCGGGCGTCAACACCCCATACCAAACAATACTCATACGTAGCTTAGCCTCTTCGCGTTTACGAAACCCGTACCCAACTGTTTAATACTCCCATTCAGCATTAGTTTTCACTGTTCAATGCTGGCCAGGTGCCCTCACTCCAAGCGTCTCGCCTATGCATACACGCCCGTTGACTAATACTCCCGTTCGGTATTAGTTTTCACTGTTTAATACTGGCCAAGTGACCTCACTCCAAGCGTCTCGCCTATGAATACACGCCCTTTGACTACGTGCATGCCTTAGCTTGCCAAACACCTTATGTGGCGTTACACTGCTAATTAATACCACGTACCTAGTAAGTGCTAAGGTAAATAGTGCATCTAGCTTCTACTACAGCAGTAACAACAGGGAAAACAAAGCAAAATAACAGCGCTTCTACGTATACGCTGGAGGCTGCTGCAGCACTATATATCACTTTCACTCGCGAGCAACAACACCAGACAACAATATCGTCTCAAATAACTCAACCTTTTAGAATTGATTATAGTGTTGCGACCACAAAAAGGAGAATATAGGTATAAAACCAATCGTCCCACGTACATAGAGCGAGTGCGCCGCAGGCCGAACGATAGCATGCCGCGCGTGTGCCGCACAAACCCCAACCGACATCGTTTGGACCCCTACCTGACTAGTTGACCACACCCCAACCCACAGCCCAAGGCTGCTTCGTGTGGCGGATGCTGCAAGCATTGTCGCTTTTTCCCTCTGTACTACAATCAAGTTCCGAATACTATAAATAATATTTCTAGGGCTGTGGGTTGGCTGACCACACGTCGGAGACTAGGTATCAGTTGGATAGGGTATTACTGTTAGGTGTGTGCTGAAATTTGCATAGTTCTGCGTCTTTGAATCTGAGCGGCTCGTTTTTGTGGCCTGAATTGTAGTCAAGACCAAACTCAGTTATTAATATTAATAGTGTTTGCCTTATCCAACTATTACGGGGGACCGTAGTAAATAGGACCTACGGTATACACAAAAACCTATACATTTACCTATTTTTCTGAGCAACATTTGGTCCTATTTACTATTTACTATGGTCCCCCGTAATAATAGGCTACTTCGTGCTGCCGATGTACCGTTTTGTTTCGTCAGTTTTTTCCTCCGCACATATAATTAAGTTCCAAAGATCTTAATATATAATCCCACCTTGAACATGTGATGGTAAGTAGTGAAAGCCGGCTCCCCGGTTCCCCAAGCATCCGCCTGCTGCGAGTACGCGCTCTTCAGCCGCAACGGGTGCATCACCGGTCCCTCCCCGGCCGAGAAAGCAAACTTCTCCCCATTCACCGGCCACAACACCGGGGGGTGATACACACCCCGCCCCCCTCCAGCACTGCTTGTCGCACCTCCACCCCCCCCTCCACCCCTGAGACTCCCCGCTCCACCCCCCTTGAGACTCCCAGTTCCACACCCCCCAGTTTTCCCACCTCGCTCCATGGCGCAACGGCACGGAGAGGGGTCCATGACCGCGAAAATTGACCCGACTCGAGCCCCGCGAGGCGCGTCGCCATCCGCCGAGAAAGCGTCGACGGCGAGGAAGGAGGAGGAGGCGCCGTGGGGAGGGCGGCTGGCGCACATTTGGCAAGGCCGCTGAAAGGCCAGGCCAGCGACGGCGGGGGTGGGGTGTTGTCCGCCCAAACGCCAAACAGGAAAAATCAAGACGCGGGGGTGGGGAGGGGGGAGAGAGTTGGGTGGGCATGATACTCTTTAGACCTACTGTGACGTAGGACGTGAACAAAAGAAAACGGGGGCGCAGGGGGGAGAGCGTTGAGCTACTGTCTGTGTCTGCAAAACAAAAATCTTGATAACTACCACCTTCGGCAGAATACAAACAGCGATCGCGACATGAGGTTTAAACCATAACCCACGTTTTTTTACTTGGTAGAAATGCCAACGCGAAAAAAAAACAACACACGAGAAGACGAGAGGATCAGGAGAAAACGTCCATTTCCTGTAAATTCTGGCGAGACACGTCCCCGCGATTCGGTGATAATCTTGGAGTCAACTGCTAAGCTAGTGGCGGCAAGCACAAAACGCAACCCCAGAGGGTATCAGAGGGTATATATATAGTCTATACACACAGGGCGTGGGCCGTTGCTTACCGTATGGTTTTCCATGAGAAAACTGGCGTTAGGTCGAGTAGCTACTGGTTGGTCAAGTATTCCAGTTCGTTCCTTGGGGTAATTCGCGGAGGTCTGCTCTTTTGTATCCAGCTGGTGCGTTTGTAGTCTACGAAGGTGTTATATATCGAGAAAGGCTAAAGCCAGCTGGTTGGCTTACTTTACCACACAACTAATATCTAGCCGTCAAGTCCAGCCAACTAACACCCCGAAACAACCAGGGGTTCTCGCGGGTCATGACCCGTCCCGCGGGTCGGGTCAGGAGGTGTTCGAAATCTCACGGGTCGGGTCGGAGGTGTTCGAAATATCACGGGTCGCGTCTGGTCGGGTCAGGAGGCTTTCAAACCTCACCGGTCTGATCGGGTCACCCTGACCCGACCCGACCCGACCCGCGAGAAGTGACCCGACCCGTGAAAACCCCTGGAAATAAACACCCCACTCACCCTTACCATTGCGCTACTCCCCCAGCTCACCGGCCTATCTCTGCCGCGCCTAGACGGTGGTGTGAAGGGCCGCAAAAAGGATCCCAAGGTGCAGCCACCTCCCTGGTGCTTCAAACCAACTGCACGGCAAGATGAGGCCCCGCAGGTGTCGGTTTCCTTCCTCTGCCCGGCGTTGGGGTTGTCCTGTCGACATTGTCCGCTGGCGGAAAACCTTGACGGTCGATAGCCACAGCAAAAAAGGGCACGCGGGGTGTATAGGGGTAATTAATAGACAATTCATTGCTTGTTTCGGGGAGGGGGGGTATTCTATTTTTTTTAACGGGAGTCGGGGAGACGGTATATATCGTCTTCCTCGAACGAGAAAGTCAATTCATTATTTCACCTCCAAACTAGTACCTATACACTTATATAAATGTACTATCGTCTACCTCGAAAGCGGAAATTGGTCGATTATATTATTTCCCCACCTATTTCCTAGAGTTACATCGTTGAATTTATGAGCAACACGGCGACGTATATAGCACGAGCTAGCTATGGCAGGTCGGCGGCGTACAAATTTCACGTGTAAAACACACCTGCTCAGCTCCTCCGACGACAACCGAAGCCCAGCAGGAAGGTCATCAATGAATCCTCAGCAGAAGCGTGCATGTATACACATCAGGGCACGAAGCCCAAAGCCCAAAGCCCAAACATATTTCCGTCGCGTGTACAGTACCCGCGCGAGTTAAGCTCTACTACTACTACTACTGCTGGAAAATGATCCCACTCTAATTCCAAGCAGTTTGTCCCAAAAAGGGTGCTTGCAATCCCCCACTAGTTTGATACAAAAACGATGCTCGCAGTCCCACGCCAAGATGTTTTCAAGTAGTTTGCCCCAACAACGATGCTCTCAGTCCCGCACAAATACAAGTAAATTGTCTCCAAAACCTAACAATTCGTTAGCAGTTCTAAAGGGGTTACAAAAAATTGGAGTCATCCCACGGTAGGGGTTGCACTTTTTGGGCCAACCGTTTCTGACCGACTGAGCCCCTTTAGTGAGGAACTACCGGTTGGTGTGAGAATTTTACGAGTATATTTGTTTTAGGACTAGCGCATAGAAATGCTGGTCGGATTGCGCGAATGGATGTCTTCGAAGTCATGTTTCGGGTTAGATATCGAGCTCCTCATGTTAAGAGCTCAGAAATTTCTGCTGCACCCCTGCCGTGGGATGACTCATTGGCAAAAAAACATCACCGGTTCATGTCATCCGCGTCGAGCTCCCCCGAAATAATGATCCCACACTAACTCCAAGCAGCTTGTCCCCAAGAAACGTATTTTCACCAATGCACAAAACGATCCCACAGAAAAATCCAAGTAAGTTGTCGCCTAAACCGTGCTTGCATTTCTAAAGCTGGCGAAAGTTTATCACCGGTTCATGCCGTCCACGCTGAGCTCCCCCTTAACCATGTAGTGATAGCAAGCGCTATCCGGAGTCATGTTGAAGTCACCGCAGATGATCACGCCGTCGGCTCGCGAACTCCTTGACAACCTGCAACGGCATGAAAGGTTGTATCGAGTTTGTCAAGCAAGCCATATTTGTGGATGGATGGCGTATGGGCAAATAGGGAGTGTGGAACTAACTCGGAAAATGACTGCCACAACAACAAGAGCCACGTACAAGAACAAGATCCAGAGCAAGAGCCGGAGAAAGAGCGAGAACAGGAACAAGAGCGAAGACAAAAACAGGAACAAGAACAAGAACGACGACGACAACAACAACAATACAATAATAACAACACCAACAACAACAACAACAACAACAACAACGACAGCAACAGCAACAACAACAACAACAACAATAACAAAATGCGTGGAGCGCTTAGTACCAGTGGGGACACCTAATAGGGCGGCATACACGAAGCGCGTACAGATGCAGCCTCCCAATCGCAGTCGTGTGTGCCTCGTCTGACAGTCACAATCACGCCCGCCCGCGCTGTTAGGCTCGGTCTGCCCCTTGCCCCATACCCCGCTCACGTTTGCACTCTGTCGGTCAACATCATCAGCTGAGCCATTTTGATGTCTCCCCTCTTCGGGTTAAAGAGCAGGTGGGTGTTCGCGACCACCAAGCGAGCGGCCGCCGTGACAGGGAAGGCTTTTCCAGCGTCCCCGGCTGGGGGGAAGGGCTTCGACGCGGCAGACGTGGAGGCTACAGGGGCGGCGGCACGAGAGCCTCCCTCCTCGCTACGCTTATGCTCTTCCGCGTGCTGTGTCTTATTTTGCGTGTGTTCAGGAGGTTCTGTGGAGTGGTCGCCGTTGCCACCGCCACCGTTGTTGTTGTTGTTGCGGCTGCTCGTGACAGCGTGCCCGCTTGCTGAGTTCTCCGGCAGAAACACGTCAACCACAACCAAAAGGGCAACGTTGTCCCTATGTGACGCAACATCCAGGAGGGAGAGAGGGAGGGAGGGAGGGAGGGAGGGAGGGAGAGAAATAGAGGTAGGTAGGGAGGGACGGACGGAGGGAAGAAGGGGAGGAGGGAGGGTGCAAGAACTTGGCTCGGCGTCCTTAAACTAACCGCCGAAAATTTTATAAAACAGATCGCAAGCAGGCATCCACCTAACGTGACAATTACGGTGGTTGTTCGCGGCGGAAAGCAAACAGAGAGGGGGAACAGTAAGAAAGGATAAACAACCCAGCATTGCACCCGT
Organism: Alaria marginata; assembly: GCA_037833945.1. Taxonomy (NCBI): domain Eukaryota; class Phaeophyceae; order Laminariales; family Alariaceae; genus Alaria; species Alaria marginata. The sequence goes on from JBBMKB010085319.1 coordinate 9,018, forward strand.
ATGAACGCAATGGACAGTAGCTATGGGTTGTCAATACACCATGCCTTTATATGTTCCGCTGTAGCTTCCTGTCTTGACCCGTCGGTCACAATGCCACAAAACGCAAAACGCAGGGTGGGGTGTGTCTGCAGCGTTGCCTCGCCGCTTGCCGGCTCTCATCTCAATTTTCGTCACGCGCGGTTGACTCGAACGCTTTCATTCACGATCTCACCCCATGCGATCCCCGTAGTGTCACGTTCCCTATACATGTAATACCTTTCTAACAATGCCTACTATAGCTCGTAAACGTCGCCATTACGTACGGTGATCCTATGCGATACGACGTGGCCGAGCTTCCATGAAAATGGTTGATAGTGCACACAAACTCCTCATGGCAGCTTCAATTCCAGAGTTTTCCCAGTATATTGATTAAATCCTCCGGCAGATGGGTAAAAATAAAGCTTAAGCTCACCACACTTCCACGCATGTGTTTTGTTCCAATTTAACACCTTCCCAGGAGATCGGGATCAGCGTGAGATTTAGGGCTAGGGCTTAGAGTAAAATATAGACTATACTGGTATCACTAATTTTGTCGAAGCTGGACCAAGCCGTGTCACGGCATTGCGATTCAGTGCGTTGGATGTCTTCGGATGATATTTTATATTTAACTAGCTAGACTTTCCTCATCATTTTGTCCCAGCTTGACCAAGTTGTGTACACGGCATTGCGATTCAGTAACTTGAATTGAACCCTCGAAGCCAAGGAGGCATCAAAACGCATATGCTACGGTACTGAGTGCACCTCAAACACCTCAAAGGTTTTATGGGGCTCTTCCCTTGAAGAGTGTTACTGTATACTATTAGTAAGTGATTTAGAGAACAAAAGAAAACGCGACCCGATGGGCCGCCCCATGGCCTGAGTACAGTATATCACAAAAAAAAATGTAAAACACGGATGGCACTCCAACGTTATTGGGCACTTCCCCCGTTAGAAACAACAGCCCCGTCAGTCAAAAACGTTTTTGCCCAAAAAGAGGTACAAATGGTTCTGTACCCCTATCGTGGCACGGGTTTAAAGACGCTCACCGATCCAGCACCGGGTGTCCTTGGATCCTGTACATCACATCCTCGTGTTCCACCAACTGGAACCGATATCCTCGCACGAACGTCGCGCACCCGTCCACTTTGTCTCCACTTCGCTGGCAGTATGCACCCGCGTAGCCCAATGGCTCCTGCAAAGGACGCAGGAAACGGAGGACAGTCGTGCTCCCACTTTACCATAGTGGGGTACCATTTAGTGCGGGGCCTCAGTTTAGCGCGGAGAAAATCGCTGTCACCACTTCGTCTTCCAGAGTACCGCACAATCCTGGGATAGTTCGGGGTCCCACTTTGGTGCGGGTGTTTGCGTCAGGCAAGGCACCGCACCAGTGGAGGACCACGACCTTGCGTACTATACAATATCAATAGTATTCATAGTACGATATAAGTGAAGGGATTGCTGTTTGAGGAGGTAGTGGAGTAGATATGTACCAGGTATGCGTTATTGCACATAAAGCCCGATGTCAGACCTCGAGAAAGATCTGAGGTCGATGGCAGTGGCCAACACCATTCTTCCCAAATACTTGGAAACCCTCCATTGAGTTACACAATACGTATGTTTGCTCTATACTTTCTTATACAGGCAACATAGACCAAACCACGGACAAGAGAGACGCTTCGCCCAGAGCAACACAGCGACGTGACCCGAGAGTGAACCACGCGTGCCCTGGGTACCGGTAACACGAGGGGCAGAGCGATTTTTCGCTTCGAGTCGTGGCTATGTCAAACAAGAACAATCTGCCATTCTTTGCCGGGTTTAGCACACAAATCATACCAGATAAAGCACCACATATATTTCGCATACTTCAGGTTTTTTAGGCTGTTTTTGGTGTTTTTGTGTTGTTTTTTTATGGATCACGAGAGGGCGTCAACCCTACCCAGCCCAAACCCTAACCCCAGCCCAGGCTAAGGCTCCGACCCGAGCGCGGCTTTGGCCGGCGTTTTGGAAAATCTGAGAAAAATGTGCAAACCACCTCAAACATCCAAGTCTTTTTGGAACTTTTCTGGTATGATTTGTGGGTTGAGAACACCGTACGAGTACAGGCTACTACTTGTTCACCCCCGCCAGATTCCGTGGACCGCATATCGATCAACTTACCAAGTGTGCCACGAAGAATTTCTGGTACAGGCCCTCATCTACCTCTTGTAGGCATATCACGTCAGGTTCGAAATCCATCACCTGTCGTACCGAGAGTCAGCATATATTTGAGATTGATCCGGGCGAGGCGGGCTGAGCAGGAGCGCTCTCGGCAGGGAAGATTTCATGCATCGCACAGATCGCGATCTACTGTAGATCAACTTACTCTATGCACAATCTAGATAATCTAGATAATCTAAATCCTATATTCGCCGATATGATATATTGTGCAAGAGCCGTACCAGGTATCACAAGCCTCACCCGGCAAACACGTGCTCAGGAGCCGTGCCCTACAGATCCCATCCGGCAAACATGGTCTAGATCGTGCATATAATACAATTATGTATTTTGGTTTGCCCCGAAAGAACTGGATGATGAACTGGAGATCTGATCTGTCCGTCTGATCTGCCGGATGTGTGGGAGGTTTGAGCACAGAACATTGCGGCCGCCGTGCAGGCCTTGAGGGCATGTGATAACAACGCACCTTCAACGCCGTAGTATTGAAGCAAACTACTGTTGTAACCGGCACCTAAAAACCAATGGGCTCTTTTTAAAAAGAGCAGTGGCCGAAATCGGGTATACCCGATGGGTTTGTGGCCATTTCAGGGTACCATTGTATTTCAGTGACCAAAAAGACCCCAGTGCGCCATCTCATTGGCCGACGCCGGAAACAGCCCAAC
>JBBMKB010085330.1:0-11910 GCA_037833945.1 Alaria marginata
TTGCGGGCGATCCGGAAATAAACCCTCAGTTAGTTGACTATACGTCGACGGCTGATGTTATACCTTTTTCTTAATAAACACACCCGTGGGGTGTTTGGTAGACTGGTTTGGTGGGTTACCGAACGGCAGAGTATCATACCACACGTACTGCTGCTGCACTTTGATATCATACTCGTCCTGCGTCTCTCTTTTATGATGTCCTCATCGGTGTCCAAGGAGCCGTTCCCATCCATACCACTCGTAGTTTCAAGCCTGCGCTCTACAGCAGCACTGCAGCATTGGCAGCACGAGCTACCCCTTCCAGCACAAGCAGACCTGGCCGCGCGGATCTTCGAGGGTAGTTTTTACGCGCCCTCTTATTGACCGAGGACGATGTGGTGGTCCGCAAACCATAAATTTTAAAAACTAAAAGCGCCGCAGCCGCTGCGCCGCGTTTCTCGCCCGTTTTGGGTCCGGGTTGGGGTCAAGGTTAGGGTTAGGGTTAGGGGTTGGGTTGAGTCTACGCCCTAACCTTGATCCCACCAGGAAGTGCTTCCTAGCTCCCGGACGCGAACAGCATACCGCCCCAAAGGTCCTCGCGACCAGATAGTTAGGCCAGCTCTCGAGCACTGCTGTAGATATTTTACCACGACTGCTTGACCAACTTCAAGCCGAAACATGAGCGATTCCGCAGCCGGGACCGGTACGACGACCTGGTTCTGAGTGCAGTACTGTTGTACTGGTAATACATAACCTCCGAATGGTACGGTAGACGCAAAGAGAGAAAAACTGGCCTAAAGGCTGATCATGTTTGGTTTATACATGACGATTATCGATACCTCGTATTATAGTAAACGATGACAATTGCACCAACCAAAAACCAACAGTCACCCTGCATTGTTATTGCTGTTGCTATTAACTCTGTCACATGATCGTGTGTCGGCATCGCATCCTATTGGAAGGAAAGTCGTCCGTTAACGTAGCAGGTGATGATGACGCGACAGACTCGGCCGAAAACAGCAAGGCCAAACTGACCGGAAGTTCAAGTTCCGAGTACAACAATGGTTTCAGCCTTGCCCCTACGAAATGGCTCATTATGATGGATATTGGACGGGAAAAGGGCACATGGATGCCGCAATCGTGGGGAGTCAGCGGAAGGTGGGGCTCCTGAGCAGCAGCAAACCAGTTTGTTTGTCTACGTGCAGTAGTCTAAACTATTAATAGTGGTTTACAATATCCACTATTCATATACTAAGAACAACGCACAGAACTCTGTAAAATTACCACAGGGTCTAATAATATTAAGAAATACAGGACTCTGTAGAATTATTACAGAGTGCCACTCTTGACAGAATTACGACTAGAACTTGCCAGTTGTAATATTTGAATTTTGAATATTTGAACCCCAATTTTCCTCTTTGGTCCGTCTGGTCCTGATGGCTGCACTCCGCAGACATAGCCTATACTCTCCTTCTCAAATGTCGAAATCAAGCTGCCAACCAACTGCTGCTGTTTTATACCTGGTATTGCAGTACATCGGTACTCATACGGGTAAAGTACATAGTAGATGTCTGTTTTGTGCTTTTACTCATATGTAGCCCTATAGCCTACGTACAGCGGTAGTATTCAGAAGACGGTAGCGTAAACCCAACAATACCTTCTCGTCGGCGAGTTATTTCCGCTTGTCTTAAATTCCTTCGGCCCCGTCCGATATTAAACGCCACGCCACACCCACGTGTGCATTTGTTTTAAGTTAGGCGCGATGCGCGAAACCTCTTGTTTTGTGGTCACGCCGATACTTATGCCGCTCTCCAATCACACCTCAGAGATTTTGATTGTTTCTCCCACAACCGAAACCATATTCGGTGACCGTTCTCACGTGCCAGTGGCACTCAGGACCTCGTGCGACGAAATGGCCAGGCGCTACAACAGGCTTCCAGCAGCGTAGTCTATGCGAGTGGTGCAATGTGTATCGTCGGGGGCCATCCTGTGATGTCCTCGCTTTGCGTGCCACATAAATGACGGGCGTAGCGTTGTCTGGGCATTGATTAAAGTCCACCTGCCTTGCACATTTGACGATCGTGTGCCAGGAGAGTCGAGGTGGACGTTATTGTACAGTTCTTACCCGGAGGAGAGATGGTGGCAGAGTTAGACAGCCCGTTCATCGACATGGCCGTCAGACCTGGACGGTGGAAGGTCGGGCCGTCAGAGGGGAACAATCCACGGCGAAGAAAACAACCAGCAGGTGAGAGCAACAAATGGTAGAGTAAAGAGCAACCTGATTTGCCACAACTAGACTGTACGTAGGCGAAGTGAAAGCAAAACTAAAACGGTTAGCTATTTCATACTGATGATACAGGTGAGTAATTATGTTCCATCTTCGAGGACACGAAACATAGGGCAAGACGATAATGTTGTGGGCGCTAAGAAGGCCGGGTTGCGGCTTCTTGAAAGTATTTATTCGTCATCTGATGTTCGCAAAGTGGGCTTAATGGCTTTGGACGCCCCGTCTCGGGCTAGTTAAGCACCGAGTTGCGAGGGGTGCCCAAAGCCGTGAGATTCGTCGCAAGATACTTTTGGGAACGGGTAATGACCGACACACTCCGTTTTTTTTCCAACTGGTAGCCTATTATCGTGTACTAGGCACAGCTTGTGATACTCAGCAATCGATGCTCTGGACAGCAGGTGGCCTTAACGTGATATCAGACACATGCCGATTCTGGGTGGAGACTGATGGCTTCGCCAGGGGTGACGTAACGATACCTGCTGGAAAGTTGTTCTTCGCTGTACCCGCATGGGGCGGACAGCTGTCCCGAAAAGGGTTGGTCACGGTACGGCAGAAGAGGTGAGCCCTTTTTGGGGTGGACTTGGTTTTTGGAACTTGCTTACGTACCAATAATTTGCGCTACGGAACGACGTACAGCAACGCGCCTACGAGTGCCACCAAAACAAAACTAGTTGATCTCGAGAAAGTTCGATTTCGAGGTATGCACACAACGATACGGCCAGTCGAGCCGATGGGCCAGCCCTTGTACACCATTTCCGTACCGCCGACAATGGTCACAGATGTGATGTGTCAATTTACGCGATTAGTGACAAGACACATATTTAACGATATTGGTACTTGACGTCTTGCCGCTCATCTTTGCAGTGGAAGTGGAAGCGTGTCGCCTCTTCTGTCGAATGAATGATACTGTGAACTGTTCACCCCTTTTGGTACTGCACCCACGTTCTGGGAATAGTTCTTTCAGTTCTAAAAGGGTTAAGCGTTGCTTTTGGAATTGCCCCGACGCGTAAATGTCAATGACGTAGTCTGTATCCTTGGGTTAGGCTCCTCTGCGAGGTTGGCTGATAATCTCGTCGTTGTCCTACCCCTCCTCGCCGATATTCGCCCATTCGCACAATCGTTTATTAAGGTGGCTTGTCAGGGAGGAGTCGCGCATCCTGGGGGTGTGCGCGACGGAGAGGATTGATGTTAATGCCGACGGCGTGGCGCAGCCAAGGGCGCCGCGTACTCGCAAGCCGCCGTTCGCAAGCGGTTTCAAGGATTGACAGACGTTTGAAGAGATTGCCTTGTGAGGCGTTCCAGATCATTAAAGCGCCTTTTGCTGGATTGTTTTTGGCTCGGATGTATGAGAGAGTGTGCACAAATATAAAAAAATTAGGTATAGGCCTGTTGTTTGCTTACTCGTGGCATCGAGCGTGACGTGAAACATTCTTGCGGAATATCAAAATGTGCAACTTTTGTATCGGAATACGCTCATGCCTTGCCGCAGCTTCACGAACACAGCACCACGCGCTCATCAGTGCTCTTGAAGAGCTGCGTACACCAGAGTGTCCCCTGTACGTCGAAGCAGATTATTTCTACTTTTCAGCAATACCAGGAGGCTGAGACAATTCACAGAAAACGACTTTGTCCATGTACAAATGGTGATGAGTCAATAAGGGACCACCTCAGCGCACTTGCAGAGGTGAAGAAAGACATGGTGCTGCCTGCGCAATGTGAGGCTTGACGCCTGGTATTCCTTTTTGTTGTACAACAGGGATTCTCCCGTGCTATCTGTCATGACAATCCGTTCGCGCCGCCGAATCCTCCATGTCATACGGCCTGGACAAGTGCTCCTGTAGCTGGTGTACCAGCATCATGTCTGCACAGCCAAACGCCCGACGTGCAAAATGCGAAGGATTTAATACATAATGAATCTGCACCCATGTTGCGACGGCATTTGGCGGACGATGCTAACGCGGTCTGTGTCTTTGAGTGTATCTACCATCTGTAGCCTGGCCGGACAATATGAATGGTGCCCCTCGCTGTCAAAGCGTTTGCGTACGCGAGAAAGAGCACGGCTGCAAATCTCTGGAGCACGGGAAAATTACAAACCGGTTCGAGTTCAGAGGATGTACTTTTCCCAGAGAGATATTATTCCACCCCAGAGTTACTGGAGCCTGTCTCGTGGCCACAGACTAGATTATGGCGATGAGTTAATATGGGAACAACAGCAACAGCAAGTTATCGCTATACATGCACTGCAGCATTGCTCACCTCCATTTTGGGCCTTGTTTATTGCCTTCTCCAAGGATGCTGCGCGGAGCACAAAGGCGGGATTGCTGGTTTGCATTATTTGAAGCCTCTCAAGTCGCCCCTCCTCCTTACCCTCTGGATGGGATCTTCCGACACCCTGCGCGTTAGTATGTCACAAAACCGAGTGTTAGACTTCTTGTACCGGCCGTGCACAGCGCTGATCTCTCAAAACTCCAACCGATTCCTGATCATGTATTTATTGATCATTTTAATACATGGGATTAGATCGATGTGCAAGTCGAGTCGCGCCAAAAAGCCTCAACGTAGACGTCGATAGCGGGTCGATGTACCAGTAGAGTCGAGCCAAAACCTGTATGTAGTGCATGCCGTTGATAGCGGGTTATGCAAACTACCATAACCCGACGGAAATACATCAAACCCCTCACACGAACTTGCCTGGGTATCGATTCGAGCCATATACTCACGGCTCCATTCGGCCCAGTCTCTCATCCGGTCGCTGGACATCCCGGCGGCCCTCAAGACTTTTAGTAACGGTCGTAACGCCTCTTCGTCTGTCACTTGCGGCCCATCCCCATCCCGGGGACAACACCCTTCCGAGGTGTTGTCACCATTCCAATGTTTTCCAGGTGCCCTCGTGCCTGCCTCGTCCAGTCCCCCATACGTGCCTGCTTGCCCCCCGGCGATGCTTTCCTTTCCTAATCGCACATCCTCCAATTCCGTTTTTTTTTGGGGCACCGTTGACAAGGCCGGCACATCGAGTAATGCCCGCCACGTATCTGTGAAGTCCGTTCCGCAGGTGGCCATGAGTCCGAGGAATCTCGAGACGAACTGCGCGTCCGAGGATAACTCGGCTTTCGTTTCACACGGAGAGACGCCCCCGTCTCTCACTACATCGACCCAGCCACTGCCCAGCTCCATGCCAGTGAGACCAAGTTTTCGCTGAAGATGGGCGGTGTAGGCGGAATCGAACGCTGGCGAGAACGCCTTATTGGCTTGGGCAACCCCCGACACTCCTGCATTGCCGGCAAACGTATCGTATTTGTACCCCAAAGGATGTGTCCATGCGACGATAAAAAACATTAAGAACCGCACCCATGTTTTTGATAATAAACTACATTGATAATTGGTGTGTGTGAAATTTTGCAGTGATTAACGGGCTCAACCACGATTTGGTCTAAGGCGCTTGGCACGGCTGCAAAACAGTACAAACGCGCGTTCGATTTCAAGTTGCCGCAGGTTGTAGAGGAATATACTACTCAACCCTATCGCGTCATGGAGTGCAGCAAAGCGAGAGTTCTGCCAGCGTAGGAACAACCGGTGCCGAAAAAACGCCACATTTTTCCACATCAAAGATATTAGTCTCACAGCTCGACTTGACTGTTATTAGGCGGCCGTCGCAAAAAATCGCACCAGCTCCATATTACCAAGCAAAAACGAGCAGAACATCTAGAGTCTTCAAAGCGAACTATATTATAGCTTAGTCGTGGCAGAAGAGAGAGCATTACCAGCACGTGCTGGCATTCGAACCTCACCAACTAACGAGCAGACTCACCAACTAAAGAAGAGAAAGCCTCCGATAATCGTTCGCAATTCCATGCTGATACATCCGGTTGGTTTTGAAAAGTGTAGCGCAGTGCCGAATCGCCTTCATTTGGAGACCAAGCGGGCTCGTACTTCTCCATGAAACTGCATTGAGGAAGCAAGGAAGTGACCGGTTTCATCTGATATTATCGAAGGCGATGACGAGCTACAGACAACGACACATCGAACTCGATAACGCCTCAAGGCCTGTTGATCCTGCCACGTTCCGATGAGCTCACCGAACAGTTCGCGGGAGTCGAATGCACTACTGTTGGGACGAAATACTCACGGGAGTCAACGGCAAAGTATTCATTCAAGGGATCGAAAAAAAAATGAGGAGACAACACTACTTTACGAGAAGCTCTGTGTTTCTTGCTCTATACCTGATGTGTAATCTGCTTTAGCAATGTAAATATTATGCGTTTTTAACACCTACACGTGGTGCAACGGGGCGTGTCACTTTGTCTTCTTGAGTCCGAAGTAAATTCTCAATTGTCACCCATTATATGCCGATGGACAGCGGGCAATCCGACTTCACTACGTAAAGCACAAGGCTTCTCGACCACGCCGGAATAGGCACTGACCTGCAAGGTCCAAAGTCGAGGGCAAGGCCAAGGAGAGTGAAGTTGTCAGTGTTCAGAACACCGTGGCAAAACCCCAGAGCCTGCCAACCCGCCACCATCTTTGCAGTCGCCTGAATCACAAGCACAGGTATGCTGTGAGCTGCGGTATGCATTTAATGCATGGCACGAAATGCGGTCGCAAGGTGTTCACACAAGCCACCAAGCCCGACTTTCAAGTCACATTCTCAACGAACGTGCCCGCTATCTACAGGTGCATGGTGGCGCCGTCATGTTGTGTATTCACCTCTTAGTTCGTTGGGCGTGGTGTTCAATTTGTATCGTCGACAAGCAGCATTGTCCTACCACTGGCATACTTTATCCCCACCTCTACGATAGCCACGAGAAGCACCAGGTAGTCGTTCTTAGAGTCCACGTCGCCTTTGCTTTCATTCTCAGCTGCTCGAGCCACTCCATCTTCCGGGCGTGGCCAATCCGCCTGGCCCTCCTCAGTGCTATGCACGGCCGTGGCATGTATGTCATACTCCTTCCCGAAGGCTTCTGTGGGATGTTGGAGTTCAGCGTCCGTTGCACCCGTTGATTGTGGCAGTTCTAAATGGGGCCCAAGGTACCGGAGGCAGAAGTCTGCTAAGCGTCGCACTACGGTCATCTCGCCCCTTCGCGCCGGCAGCTCGAACGACCCAAACCGCAAGAAGCTGGGTGCGGCACGGCAAAGAACCGCACCAGACGCACGTTTTACCGTCCCTCTCCCTTGAGCATCAGACTCTGTGATCATGGAATCTTCTCCAGTAGAACACACCGCCACCGCCACCGCTGCAGCAAGACCAAGGCCGATGAAAGCCTCGCTGAATAAATATTCCCGTAGACATGCTCCGAGCACTTGTGCACGCCCAAAAAGGCAATATAGTTACATTATGACAGCAGAAAGCGAGGGCAAACGAGCAGGAGTAGGGAGTGAGGGTAACGGGCCGACGTTCGTCACTTGCTTTGCATACATCGCAATAACGAGTCACAACACAACAAAACATACATCGCAACAATCGATCACAACACAAAATGAGGGCGTTTTTAGCTTTTACACGTTCGGAACGTAGCGGCAATACCATCGTAAACATGCATCACCTGCTTTCCCGTCGCCGCTTCTGGAATAAGGCGTCTTCCCAATGCCCTTGAGCTGGATCTGGTCTCAACAGTTAAGATATCCGAAACGATGAACGAGGCCAGGGCAGCGCAAGCGGTTTAACGCTCGGTATGGGAGATTGCAGGCACTATCAATTAATTGCCCCGTGGTAGATCCACACGGTTTTAACATGGCGGAATGCAGACCATGAGGCCATGTAAACGTTCACTATCTGCATCGCCAAGATCATTTACTATGATTAAATTAATACGCGAGATTGTAGAGTACCCACAAATAGATCTCTCTATATAGCGTACCAGGTACTGGTACTGTCGGGCACATGTGATGTCTAGCGACGCCCTGGGCAGTTTGCAATTTTAAGATTCCCACGGCAATCATTAGCGAGTTACTCCCCCTCACCTCGATTAAGTGTCCGTCCCACGCAGCCGCAACTCCTGCAACACCATCGCGGTCACCTCCAGCCCGAATCTCGCCCAGAGTAGCAACCCGCCCGTCTCCCAGCTGACCAGCCCAGTTCCCGAACTGATGGCCGCCGTAGCAAGAGGCGAATGGCTGTGAACCTGGCAAGAGCCGAGTCCCTGTTAGAGAAAGCGCAAGCTCTTCCAGCTCGGGGTGGGAGAGTGCCCCCCCGACGGTTTCTCCGGACTCGATGATATCAATGAGATCATGCTGCTCTCCCTCTCCGCCTATCCCCGGGCATCGCACGTCGCGAGGTATGCCCGTGAGCGCAGTCCCGGTTTGGCTGAGCACGACGACTTTGGCTTCCGGCGCAAGGTCTAAGCATACCGGGGAATGGCAGGCATTCCTAACTTCTCGCGTTACCTGTAGCACAGCAGTACAGTATGGAACTTTGTTGGGTCGGACGTCCGGAGACACGGAGCATGGATCACGAGCGCATACATATGTCTCACTGTTGTAGAGCAGGCAAGACAGCGCAAGACACAGCAGCAGCATGGTGTACGTATAATACTGCTGTACTGGTACTGTGCAAGAGTTGTGATATGGAGGGCGGCAGTCATGGGGATTTCGGTCGACAGAGTCGCGACGAGGGCACAGCGGTTTTTTCAATTCAGTACTATTATAGTGTCGCGAACAGGTGACAGCAAGAACGTCGGAAACGATGCCAGACGAAAATACGTAAATTCTTACATCTGACATCTGACTGATGCAGTATAATACCGTTTCATCCTCTGTCAACGCCCCCTGGGGCGAGCGTTTTTTTCAATAAAACGTTTTCCCCGGGGAGAAAAAAGAGGTAGGGCGGACTACTTCGTAAAAAAAAAGACCCCGCGGAGAAACGCCCCGGGGGTTTCTTCCACAAAACAGTGTTCTCGACACATCCGTCACAGCCTCGAGTGTAGCTCGCTTCCTCGCCGCCGCTGACCTCGCGCTCAATAACCAGCGATGTCGGGTCTCAACAGCATCTACGAGCAAGCATACAAAAGCAACGGACGGGCAACACTTGGGGATGCTTGCACCCTTTGTCGGGGGGTAGTCGTGACAAGGAGCAGGGGGATTGCCCCTCTGACACCAAACGAGAGGATCCAAAGACTCGAGAGTACCTCAAGCCCCTGTTTGATCTTCGGCGGCTCGTCGGACCCAAGGGCCGCGCCACGTACGAGAACCGCCAAAATCTGCAGTGTTAAGAGTACAGCCATATCAACTGTGCCGACGGCCAACCAGTCAGAAACCGTGGGGCGGCCACGGTGTTCAACATCAGTCCGAAACTGCTGAGGAACTGGGGATCGTAGGAGGGAGAGCTCGGGAAGTCGTTCGAAGGAGATGGCTCGTATCACGCTGGTGGATGGATGTTGAACACCGAACCCGCCCCACTGTTTTCGACTGGTTGGCCGCCGGCACTGATGAAACGGCTGTACTCTAACACCTGCAGCTTTTGGCGGTTCTCGTACGTAGCGCGGCCCTTGGGTCCGACGAGCCGCCCAAGGTCAAACAGGGGCTTGGGGTACTCTCGAGTCTTTGGACCCCCCCCGGCGTGACACCGTTTATCGTGCTGTCCCCCAGGAGAGGGCGATATGCTTTGAAAATAAGAGTTGTCCTCGGGGATACCAAAGATGTAGGGGGAACCTCGTTAAAAAAAACAAAAAACTCATTCCCCGGGGTTAACACAACGTACGTTTTACCACTGTTTCGGCCATTTGCGTGGGGAGAGGGGGGAGGGCACAACGATACAAGGACGGGGGCGTTGACAGAGGATATTACGGTATGTGTCACTGAAGTAGCCCAACAGCAGGTAGAGGCTTCGAACCAACGCATCGGTCTGGATCAGCTTAACATGATCAGCTATCCGCGCCACTTCTACCTGATCGGTATCCATCGGCCATACACAACCAAATTGCAAGATACGTATCATATAATGTATCCCACCGGAGAGCTGGTGGTGTTTTTGTTGCGGGCGATCGTGGTAAAACCTTCAGTCAGTTGACTTCTACGTCGACAGCTGTCGTTTATACTTTTTTCATAATATTGTTGCGGGCGATCGTGGTAAAACCTTCAGTCAGTTGACTTCTACGTCGACAGCTGTCGTTATTCATTTTTATAATACCTTGCTCTGATCATACAAAGAATTGGCGTCGTTTTGATCATCCGTTGATACATCCGTTTGGTCGTTGAAGTCGTCGTCGAAGTCAAATCCATCAAGTCCATCAAATCCGGCGAAAATCTCCTCTGCAGGGAGGTCGACGCATCTCCCGGCCTGCTCAAACACCCAGGGCCATCTCGTACGGTGCGGTGTGGACTCGCACTCGGCACGAAGTGTGAAGGCAGCCCGAGGTTGGCTGTGATAAGCTTGGTGATGAGGAACTCCGTGTGCGGTTGCCAAACCTGACAGTCTCGGATGCACGAACGCAAATACACTGCCAGAATCCAGGCCCATCTCGGCCGAAGGGCGGAAACAACTCACACAAATTAGTGCACACCTAAAGAGAGATCTGCGCGCGCCGCAGCGCAGTCGAACAGGGGTGATACAGCTTCTGAGAGGCTAACTCCGCCGGTGCCTGTTTGAAGCCAGGTCCATAGAGGGATAGAGGGTGCATGTTTCATGTTTCATGTTTCACGATGTACGTGGGTGTTCCAGTATTTTCGTGTTTTCTGGTTCGGGGATTATTTCTTGGCATCCCCGCATTTTTTTTGTTTTTGGACTTGCGGCGCATGTACCGCAGAATACAGGCAGCAGGCAAGCTATGATACGTGGTCTATCATAGGGCAGCGAACAGCTTGTTCGGGTGTTTGCGCTTCGGGAAGCGGGAGTGCAGGCCTCTTGCGAAACGAGGCCATGTACATATGTGGCAGTGCTTACCTTGTGTGAAGTTGTGAAGAATAAAGTTATTACGGCGCAATGTCTTCCTTTTTACATTTTTTTCGCACAAAATTCCAAAAGTTCACGCCGTTTTTGGGAGTTATTAGACCCTGAAATTTTGCACACATGCTCTATATACCCCCTCCGACCGAACCGTTGATGAACGGGATGCTCTTTGTCTTTGTTTTCGATAGAAAATTTGGGTCTAAGGAGGCCCAAATATGCCCAAAAACAAAAAAAAAACACGAAGAAATACGAAATATCTGTCGAAAAAACAAAACAAAAAACACCCCATCCGGGAACGGTTCGGTATGGGCGTATAGAACATGTGTGCAATATAAAGATCAGGGTCTAAATCCCAAAAACGGCGTGAACTTTGGACGCTGAAACATTTTTGGGCGTTTAGCGTGTAGCATACCCTTCTCCGACGTCATGCACTAATAGCGCTACAAGAAGAAGAAAACACACCGAAACCAAGCAAGGAAGTCGCACGTTGAACTACTCCTGGGCTAGTCACGAAGCATGCTACTGTAGTCAGTATGCTATAGCTTGGAATAACAATATATAATATCCCGTAGAGTATGCATGTGTATCTCATTCGCAACAACTGCTACTGAGTCATCCCACGGTAGGGGTTGCACTTTTTGGGGTCAAACGTTCCTGAACGATTGAGCTCCTGAAGTCAGGAATTAACGGTTGGTATAATCATCTTACGAGAGCATTTGTTTTAGGACTAGCGGATAGACATGTTGATCGGGTTGCGCGAACG
>JBBMKB010085341.1:0-11909 GCA_037833945.1 Alaria marginata
TCGGAGAGATCGCACCGGGGTGTGATCTCTCCGATGGGGGTGCGAAAACACGATTAAATGTTTCTACCTTGTGTTTTCTATCGCACCCCGGTGCCATCTCTCCGATGGGTGCCAACCTTCCGATGGGTGCGAACCTTCGTATGATTACGGTAGTCCCATTGTTCAGCGAATCGATGGCCAAACCGTAAGAGGCATTCCGCAGCACGTGTGTATATGTAAATCGAACGACACCTATGTCATGGTGCCCCGAGTCCCCCACAGGACGGTATCTTCTTCTTTCGTCACCGCCCTCTTTACAACACCAACTTTAGTGTTTGTGGTACTGGTTCTCACCATGGCCGTTCTTATCGATGTGCTTAGTCAAGATCATAAACAATCGTTATTCCTTAACTTCAAAGAGCGGTTTGGACTGAATGTCAAAACAACGCTGACGAGGGGATGCATAATGATCTCCCTATGTTCCGCCAGGCGTGGGCATGAGATATCCTTGAGGGAGCCCCCATCTTTCCTTTTGCAATATACCACGATATCTTTGTTGCGGGCTTAGAACAGTGCCCCCGCTTCAGTATAACTTAACGTTTGATGGTATCATTTTGCGCGAAAACAAACTTGGGCACATATTCATGTTATGATATGAGCGACACAATGTGTACTGGCCGTTCTAGCACCGAGGATAAGGGGTTAGAAAATGTCTGCGACGGTTAGAGTTGGACACAAGCTAACATAAGAGCGACTTCATGCGGCGGTGCCATGCAACACTACAGTCTCTGACGTTGTGGCCGTGAGAGTGGAGCACACGGAAAAATGATCAACATAGATGTAGTGATGGCGGCAATGCATAAGTAGGGACACGAAACGACTGTCCCACCCCAATGGTAGACCGGCCATCGTAATGGCAATTCAGCACACTGTCCCTGCGGAAAATTCAAACGTTTGAAAAGCAGGAAAAGGGTCTACGCAATCACGCAGACTGCAACGGCAGTAGACGGCGATAAGGATATAGGCTTTAGGCACTCGCCGAAGTAATGTCTCAGTTTCTGACCGTAAGAAGTTAGTTAGACCTCTCTGAAATGCTTTAGTATTCCCCACCCCCACGTTTTGTTGTGATGCGCGCAAGTCGTCTGAAGTAACTACCGTAGATCTTGTATTGACGCAGCTTTGCAAAAACGAACAAATCGGCCGGTTCACAGCAGCAATGTAGCAACAAAGCACCAAATGGCTTAAAAAAATTATCAACTGGAGCTTTCGAGTCTACCGGAGTTGGTAGGGTTTCCTACAAGGCAAAAAGAAAGATGCAACACGGCGTATACTTGTTGGTCCCCAAATATAACTGCCTCTTTGGTATTAATGATGGAACAAAACGGTCGTTATATATATCAGCAGACACGGGTTCAGAGAATAACACCACAGAAAACAACGGTCGGCTATCCTCACCGTGGGCTTCCGTTTGTGCGCACAAGGGACATGGCAGATGACAATGATACATGCAAGTATAAATCGAAATATGCAGTTGTGTCTGTTGCTCGAGATTCCCTTGATCGCTGTCCAGCTGCGTGCGTTTTATCAAGCATAACCCAAGTAAAAATCATGTATATATTCAACTCCATTTGTTTTGTTAACTGTTGTAGCGTACGATGCCGTATATGACGACATATTTTCAGTTAGGTGTTAGTGTGGAGGTAACAAAACGGTAAACACTCACGATCTTAAAGCATAACATTGACATTAGCAAACCTTCATTTTCGATAGACACGATATCAAGTTTATACTATTCAAAGGACAATATCAATTCGATCAAGCACGACGTATTTGGACAAACGTCAATCTGAATTCGATATAAACATACCGAAATTACAGAAACGAGGGATCCCGAAAAACAAACGGGACAAACCCGGCACACCCAGTATCTCGGGGATTCCAACGACGAAATACACATTGAACGTACGGAGCGGAGGAATTAACACGGTGTCCATGAACGGGCATTGAAGGTGCTGAATGATATTGTTTCCGTATTGCCTCAGTCGATTTGCCGGCATCGCGGGCAAACTCGTCATTGATATGTAGGTTGTTGTTCATGTCTTTGAACGAGTACATATCCTAAGCATAGCTGCAGTAGTTGCCGCATAACACGTGTCCACTGACAATCGTAAAGGCAGGATTCTGGACAGGTTATTTATACATTCCACATGTAAAGGGGTATATGAATAAACATTCACCAAAAAAAAAACAGCAATATGTTGACGGCTACTGGCTGGGCCAGCCATAAAACGGGGAATCCTCCCTGAAGTCGAATCTCGTTAACCACTTCGAGTTAGGACTTGAAAATGGGAGGGGCTGACTGTGACACCACACTGCAAATGCAGAAAAACGAAGTAAACAAAATTATGTTGCTTTTTGGAATCCGACTCGATCTCGACGAGATATCAGCGAAAATATAAAAATACCAGTTTTCCACACTAAATTCCGTAACATAATCGTCGTTCCCGAGCCAGGCGAAAATTGGTGGAGACGTTACTAAGGACACACCGAGAAGATCGGTATCAGTTGCATTGCCCGATTCGTTGCCCATCAGGAGGAATGGCCAAATTATGATGCATACATTAAACAAGTTTGGAATCGAGAAAAATGCCATTTCTGCCACGCAACGCTCAGTTTTGCGATTTTGGATCAGAAATTTATACACTCCATATGTGTAACGCACGTGCAAAATTAATGGGAGCCGGACCAGTTTCTTTTGTTTTTTTCCAAAAACAGTTAAGGTGGTTTTTTTATTTTCGGATTTTTCAATCAGTTATATCTATTGACAAAAAAAAGAAAAAAAAAATGGTCCGGCTGTTAATGTGTTGGTTGTCGCATGAACAACTTTGTGTCAAAAAGTATTGTCCATCTGAGTAAAAGTTAGCGCGGCGTGGCCAATCTCCTACATTTTCACAGTCTAGGCTGGCCCAGCTCGTACGCAGTCCGGAATAAACCAGCTACCAGCAGCGAACAAAAGGGCTTATTAATACGTAAAAGCCACTTGGTACCAACTTTCTCAACCCCTTTGGGACTTCGGAGGGGAAAATGGACGAAATAAATTGACGATTCGAGAATCGGTCACACGAAGCAGCCGGGGACGCCGGCCAGAATGTGTGTTCAAAGCGCAACGGTAGGAGGTATACGACACACGCACGGATTCTTGATTATACTCGTACTGCTGCAGGCTCTTCCTGGACGGTTGATAGCATCGGAAATCTCTTGTTTTTGGTCGATAGAAACGGGCTTCAAAAGGGTTAGCGGCGACCACACGCAAGAGCTCCTGTAGACGTAGATGGCATCTACGGTAGTATCAGGTACATATTTTGACCAAAAACTAGTAAACACGTACACAGTACACTATGTATGCCTTCACACAAGGTTTGATGGCCCAAACCGCGGTTGTGGTGGCACACCGTCCACCAGGTGGGAATCAACTGTCGTCCACGTCATGCACGAGCACGATTTCCACGATGTCCAATTATTTTTTCACGATGAAACTTCGCTCTGCGCACCTGCCCAAATACCAAATCATTATTCCGTGTGGTGCAATTGGATATTAACCATTGTCTCAATCGTTGTTGAGGCAGGACCGACGCCCAAATGGTGCGTTAAAATGGATATCGGAGGTTCTTCCACCTGAATTATGCCACTTACCCCGCCCTCACCGCTGTCTCTTGGTGCTACAACATGCAGAAACGGGCAGACTGAATTATCACCTCCATGGAGCCTTGCATGGTTAATCCACCATGCCATCCATGTTGCGTTTTACCAACCGTTGCACGTTTGGCGAGATCCCGTGATGTGGCCCCACGCACGGCTTTGGTGCCCACGTACTTGGGCTTGTGGAAAAAAGTGTGGACCCCGTATGTATCTTCAAATGGTTGTGGAAATGGTATAGGGTATTTTTAAAGCTCCCTATTTCATTCAAGATCGAACGTGATGTATCGCGCACCTGGCTACGCTAAACCCAATATGTTTGGGCCCTGGGTTAGGCTTTTGAAAAAGGGTGGGACACCATAGCAATTGTACTACCACTGTCCAAGTATCTTAGGTTGCCCAATTAGAAGCAGCCGGCTGGTTACAGACTCTGGTACTACAGTATATCCAAGTTGCAACCCAGTATGAGTGGCCGCTTGCCGCTTTTCTCCTTCGTGCCGACGAGGCTCCAAATGCATAATACGGCACAACTTATACAAACTCGAACCAGCTTTGAATATAAAAATACAGCTGAATCTAATGACGCAACTAAGGTGTGATCACCAAACAAGAGGCTCCATCATATTCAGCGAAACAAACGATGGCCAGTAGACGCTCTTAAACCACCCTGATGGTTGTAACACAAACATATTTATTCGAATACAATGTTTCTGATGACATACTAAGTAATTTCGATACCCCGATAGTTTAAGAAAAGTAACGCTTTGTTATCCCGAAGAATGTTACATAGGTGTTCCAAGCCGTCTTGGTTCGGGGTGATATACTGCAGCAAATAACTACGGTGTGGTAGCCAAAACATCACCTAAACTTGAAGCCGCCTTCCACCGCAAGCTCATCTTTCCCCCCACCTCATTCACTCACCACTCCCCCTTTCCACCCTACCACCTGATCTACCTCGAGTACTTCAAAACCTACTTCCAAGACTCCATAACTATGCGCTCTTTCGCAATCTTCGCTGCCATCTGCGCTGCCACCGTCAGCACTACATCAGGTACGAATGCTATACGAACCGCTGAGGTACACCGTGAGTGTCGTGTGAACGTTGAGGTGCATCGAGCTTTGATTCTGCCGATTAGTTTGGATACTTTGGACCATCCCATCGTGGTAGTGTATGCCGTCACTGAACTTGTTTCATGCGACGTTGGTGGGACGTCATCTGAACTGGCCTGTTCAAACGCTTTGAGCATGCTGGGAGTTTGAGTGTTACGTTGGTTCCACGGCATCGGCGATGTCCTTACTACTCGGTCGTAATGCAAAAATACCCAATGAATAAATTCCTTGCAGAGAGAATAACGTTGTCGTACGTGTATTCGTGAAATACGTCGTAGCATCCGCGCTGACGGCCAAGCATTGGGGGGAGTGGTTTTGCCTGTTCATTGACGAACAAAAGCCCGTAGATCGTACCAAGAGCAAGCACTGACGCACCCGTTAACAGGGAGCGTGAAAAATCGAAATTGAAGGTTGGATATCACAAACTCTTTGTTCTGGTCTCGTTCCACAGGTCTCTTAAGGGCCTGGGAACCTGTGTGTATCATTAGAGGAAAAGGGGCGATATTCCGAAACGCCGAACCCACCCGAAGAGAACGGAATTCAAGACATGTCCCAGACAAAACTAAGGGTGTATTACGGGGGACCCTAGTAAATAGAACCTACGGTATATACAAAAACAAACTACATTTCCCAAGTTTTAATACCAATATTTTGTCCTACTTACTGTGTCCCTCCGTAACAGTACAGCATGGTACTCTCTCATGTAAATATTTTTTCCTTCGCGCACAATCCCCGACCCCAGCTCTTGTCGACGCAAGCGATAGGACCTGGGTTGACGTGGATGCCACTGACTACGACTACAGCGATGCCGACAATGGTGGCTGCGACCCGGACGGCTGCGTGCCAGACAACACTCGGGACGGCAGTCGCGATGCAAACTCTCGCTGGTCATGCCAGGGAGACGATTGCTGCATCACCTACTCCTTCGAGGAAGCTCAGGATATTGTCAGGTTGCGTATCGCCTTCCACCTGGGGGATGAGCGCACCCGCACGCTGGACGTGTACGACAACGGCGACTACCACAGCAAAATCACGTCGAGCGGTGACACGCTGACATACGAAACCTTCTACCTCAACACCGACGAAACCGAGGACCTCAAGCTTTGCCACGACGGCGACGAAGACGAATGGTTGAGCATCACGGAGGTGCGTCGCAGAAGCTGTAGCACTTTGTCGATATATTGGTAAAAAACTAGACTCGTATAATGTCATAGTACGAAGCCATCAAAAGTGGACATATTCCTCTGATTTGAAATGTCTGCTCGGAAACGTTGTTCGGGGAAACTGTCGTTCGGCGGCGTCCAACCGTCATTGCGTCAATGACGTATGGACGACGACAACGCCCGACCGTTATCCGTCGAACTTTGTTTCCATGACATCGTAAGTGTAAGAGTACGGTGCTAAGTTGATATATACTTTGAAATATACTGCTGGCTTATTGCACGTACTTCGTCGTCATCGGGCATGCTGATAAATCTCGCGTATGGGTTAATGAATGCGGTCCGCCATGAAGCCGTGTGTACGACGTGTATGGGACATTCCCACTAAGACGGAAACGGGGCTGATCTCTTGGTCAGTTTCTGCTGTCTCGCCAGTATCCTGTTGCGTAGGATGCGCACCCCTGCTAACCAAAACATACGTCTTGCAAAGTACTTGTAGCCTAATATACACGTTCAAAACATTCACCGAAATGTGTCTTCACGCAAAGGACACACGACGTAGCGGGAAAACAGGGTGTTCGAGTTGTTTTACGAACAATATGTAGTGCAACATAGTCGTTTGACTGGAGTATTTACGACAGATATATTTTGTGTGGTTAGTTATGGGTGTCGACCATATATTGGGCAAATATCGGAAACCCCGATTAGACACCTTTGAGTACTACATACGCATGCTTCAAAATCCAATGTTCGTGTTAGACCCCCACATGGAGCCGTACCAGCAGCATATGGCCTGGAAATGTACCATTTGCTCTCTCCGCGTTTGACACCGCCGGTATTCCAACCCCGAAGACGTCGCCACCATCACCTTTGAGCTGGAGACACCATCCAACCACAAACTTGCATTGAATACACCTATTCATCCCCGCTCTTGTCAATCACAAAGGGCATCGACCCTGCGGGTACATGTGTTCCTAACGCGTATGATTCACACTGAAATCTGACTCTTGCCTGCTCAAACCGTGTCGTTAAAAGAAGTGGTCAATCGCACACCCGAGTGCTCCGAACGATTGTAGCTTTTCCTCTACATATGGGCAACGTAATAGCTGAGTACCATATAGGATACTACATGTACTCTTCCCGTTGTTAACAGCACCGACACGTTTATGAACATGTGTAGACACATTATACGTCCACCTGCATCGTCTTGTAAACATGGACCTACTGGTTGATAAGCCCTAAATATCATATTTAAAAATTAAACAATGCGTACGAAGTCGTGCGTGGTTAGAAACTACTCCAATTACCGGCATATCAAAGAATAGTAAGAGCTGCCCAACACCCGAACACTGATTTTGCAGCCCGCACTCGCAAACACTTCGGAGGACATGGGGTTTCTAACGAGGGGGGGTTATATGGTCAGCAGCAGCTCTCAGGCTGTGCTGATTTACCGAGCTACCAATTCTTCCAAATATTATAGATGGAATGAAGCCGTTGCTCAGGTGAATATATTTGGAAGTAGATGTCACCCTCGAATTTCTAAATTGCATCGAGAAGGGATCCAACAACCTCGAACCACATGTCAGTATGATACTAGCATTTAAACATTTTTTTTCACAACTAGGCTTGGACGTACACCGCCAATTGGGCCAATCAGAACGTAGAAGTCCATGTTCATCATGTGGCCAAGTTTCAACCGTCTAGGTTTTAATTGTCGGTAAACTCAGTGGAAACCACTCCTCCACATTCAGTGCTGCTGCTCCAAGGAGTGGAATCATATCATCAAACCCTAACATGTATCATCCTCGGTCACCATGCATGCGATTATACCTGGTATGATAATATTATCTTGCCGCTGAATCAATAACTGCTATTATTTGTCCCTTGCATGCTCTACCACGCCTCCCCGCATGTTTCAGGTGAGGCTTTTGGTGAATTAACTTTCCCAACGATTCCTGCTGGACCTGGACACTGTCAAGCGAAAAACGAGACGACAACATACTGTTTAGTTTGATATCTCGTCAGACTGCGTTGTTCTGAGTGTATCGTTGGTCGACTTCATCGCAAGCGGGCACACAACCGTAGTGTTTTGTTAAACGTGCGGGGTTCGCCGCCGAACACATCCGTCGGGGAGGTGCCTGGTTTTAAGAAGATTGCCTAACGTATCTCAGCAGCGGTATATTGGATGGCTTCACCTGCAGGTGCAAACGTCGGTACTCGTAGGGATGCTTTCAAACTCGATGTGCGGGGTACAACTGTATAGTCGGTTAACGTGGAACTGCTAAGATATCTACCAACCCAGTAACGGTGCGACGAGGTTGACGTAGCGATTAGTTTATGTGTCAGAGGGTAGTCACAATTTCGCCGGCGAGTCAATCGTTGTAGTGGCGAGTTGTAGCTGATACGGCTTGGGTCTAGTTAATCTCTCGCTCTGTACATGGTGTTGATGCCGCCATCTCAACTCGACCACATCGTTAAACTATGTGCACGTAGATCGTTGGGACACGGCTTCGGAGTACTAGTACCGTAGACGTGTAGTTAACTGTTGTGCTCTGTGAAGGGTGCAAATTAATCGTAGTGGGCTGGCATTTTACGTTTTTCAAGGACCGTCCAAAGTACACCAGCAGTTAGGCATGGAATGTTTTGGGTGTGTGGTACCTAAGAGTAGCAGGCGTCGGGCCTAAACTCGTCAAGGTTTGAAGTTGCAGCAGATGTGTCTGGCGCACAGCCAATGCCCTGCCCAGAATAATTAAAATATTTCCCTACCGTAACGGGAGAACACCTTTTACTGACTCACGAAGTATGTTCATGGTGTGAGGTATACTTGGTATGCTGGTAATTGTGTTGAGTAGCTATGCAAAGGTATAGTGTGGGGATTCGATCGCACTGTTGCAGCAGACTGTCTGAAAGGACGGTAGACCAGCTGCCCACGCTCGTCGAAGAGAGTAGAACGAGTTGGAACTGCAGCAAGAATCCGATGAACACCATGGGATGTAGGTATTCATCTATGGACGAAAATTACAACTACGTAAAAAATGATAAACACTTACCCGTGAACGTTGGGTACATTCGTATGTCGAGCCACATGACGACCAATTTTAAACTCCCGGCTGCGGAGAGCAACATCGTGTCAAAGACAGAGAGGCTGGTTTTCTGTCATGTAAGACCGACGTAAGTGTTCGCCCCGCATCCCACACGGGCTTTAGACAAAACGGCACCCGTTAGAGTTCTACTTGGGGAGGTACTACCATTGTTCCGGTTGAACAATGGGACCAATTCGGTCTTCCGTTCCCATCGACCTCGACTGAGAAGTGGTGCATGCGCTTGTCAAATGTGTGAATATCGCTTTCTACGGCCATGACGATTACACCAGGCGCAGCTCATTGTATCCAGATCGGTCTTGCAGTGTCATTACTGCCGCGCGATTGTTCTTGTGTATGCTGCTCATTATATAACTCGCATCACAAAAGTCGTGACACTCAACTTCGGCACGAAAAAAAACATCCAGCATTGATATTTGATCAAAGCAGCATTGGGGCTGTTATCTGTCCACGTAGAGCGACACAAATACCCAAAGTCAACATGCGGTATTGACGTGAAAACCATGACAACATATAGAAACGAATGGCGGCTAGAATAACCGGTTTGAAACGAAAATTACTAATACCGGCATTAAACTACTCGAGATGTCTATATTTTGAAGGCGACGCTCCACGTCAAAGTGAAACCCGTACGCCAAGAGGACATGTATGTACTCCCATATATTTGAAGCTTACCACTGGGCAGCACAGTCAACAAGGCTGCCGGAAATTACAGCAACAACAGTTCATTGAAGTCGACCAGGAATTATTCCGCGACAAAGACACATTTCATAGCTCAACCCAATCCATCACAATATATATGCCGAAGTCGCCTGTCTAATGGCAGGAGACGACTGCTACGGATGCTGCATAGACTTCACCGCATTAGGTAGTGTGGAAGGTTTTCACAGCAGGTTGTGAGTTCTGTCCATCGCACTGCCTTGATCTCAACGTTGCAGAAACAGTTATTATGAATACTAGACTAACAATTTATGTCGCGACGTGCCACGACGTGGTGTGCCTATTTACTGCAGTATACTACAATTTTTTTTTTGCACGATGCTTAGGGCGACACGACGCATCATAAGTTACAAACAAATACGTCGTTATGCTCTAGTTTAAGGATCTGAGCAAAGTCGCATGCAGGGGTCGTTAATACTGTTAAGCATATTGGTTTTCAAAGAGCGGGGAATGTTTCTTGTAGTAGTATCCTCTCGTATGTTAGCATATGCCGGGCAGGGGGTATAGGCCAACGAGCGTCAAATTCAGTAAATCGTGGGGGGCAGGTGATGACAGAAGCGACGCGGCCCGTTGAATCTCCGCGCTGAGCAAGCCCCATACCGGTGTTTGGGACATGCCCTTTGGGCTACCCTCTTCGTTTTCGGTGTTGGCACCGCATAAGAGCATGCAGAAAATTTCATATCCACCTTCTGATTCCAATGATTTGAGTCGTGCAGACGTCCACCGCATGCCACATCTGGCAATCAACTCGTCGTGCTGCTCTGCTCTGTTGCATCTTGTTTCGGCGAACAGCCTTCGATCTGTTGCGAATTTGAGTGGTACTTCTGAGATAAACACTTGGGTTAACGCCTCGCTAAAAAAGTAGGTCACTACCGTGAGTAAAATGATGCGTGAGAAACTGGAAACGTACTTCGTCAGTTGTACAGTATTGTTTGCAAACGTCGAGCGTGACCAATGCTCTGTTTTGATGGGCGACTGAACGCCTCCCGCTCGTTCAGATATTGAGCGACGCGTGTTTGAGAGTTGCTGGGGTACAGGCGGTTTCACGCGGCCTAATCGCGCGCCGCTACATTCTGAGGTACCATATGCCAGAGCGTGATTTAATGTGTATCGCTTAAAACGTGATTAAGTGGTGACGACGACGATATGAAATAGTTTACTAGGTATATACGACGATTTGTATAGGTATTGGTATGGTTTGGTGAATAATGGGGTATTTGCGAAAGTTCAAGACATGAACACAAAGCCACCTGGGAGAGGGAAGATCACAACTTGACGGCCCATATTTTTACACATGTTGTAATCTTGGTACAATGCAACGGAAACTTCACAAACACGACATGCAGGCAATATATTAGGATACATCCGGCATATACAATCGGGCGGGCCTGGCATCACGTCATATCACATTTTGTGGATAGCGCAGTGGTCGTCCCGTTATGGAGAAAGAGGTATTCGATCGTTAACATATAGCCTCGGTCCGGTTCTGGCAATGCAGCCTGAACAAAGTGTTTCCCTATCGATTGTTGTTCATTTCCCCTCAGAGCATGGAATATTGTTGTTGTTGGTACGAAGCCCAGACATATACCAAATACTTGTCTGCAACTAATTCTGATGGTACCGACATTTAATTAGTTTCGGCGTGTAAAGCGGAAGAGGTACACAGTTATGAGCAAACTAAAACCAACAAAACGGAGAAGAAATGTACGTACACAGCTACGAGTATGATAGCTGCCCACAGTGTGGGAGGAAATGGGACTATACATAACCGCTCTTTCAAGGGCATGACTAAATACCAATGATTCCAACTTTCCACCCACCAAGCATACACCAGAGCCCTTCTGCATGGCATCGAACACCAAATACATATTATGACGACAATACGATGCTGACCAGGCATGATGAGGTGTAAATATTACATCATACATGCATGCACACAATGTTATGGACAGCGGGTTTTTGGTTGATACTTCTTCGGAAGTGCTCGGGGGGGAGGACTGGGCCCTTGCTGGGGGAGGTGGCTGGGTCAAGGGTAAAGGGAGTAATGGCAGTAGTAGTAGTTTGGGGAGGGGCTGGGGATGGTAGGGGTACAGAGGGAGCAATACGGCAAGGAGGCTTTCCCTGGTACGACCGATAGCAGTAT
>JBBMKB010085352.1:0-11909 GCA_037833945.1 Alaria marginata
GGGGGTTTACTCATTTCATGCATAGCCGTAGTATCGAGACCGCGTTGATTCTTGCATCCCTACAATGCCGGGACGGAGCACGTCCGGTTTTCAGCAGGCAGACATCGCGTGCACCAAGCGCGAAGCACCGTAAGGTGTTCGGCGAGCCGCATAAAGGGTGAGCTGCATCGAACTAAAAAACACTTTTGAGGCGGACTTCCGCACCTTGTGCGTACTTTCTTGCGTATGGATGACAGCTTCAAGGGAGAGGGGGGGGGGTAAACATAGCATAAGTCCACTCGCACAGCAAGAGACTAGGCTGCATTATCCTCTTGGTAGGAGGAGTTGCAATAGGAGGACGTTGTAGGGATTTCTCAAGGTCACCGTGGGCATGCCACCATAACCCACCAACATCACAAATGCCACTACTTTCTGTCCCCTTCCTCCACCACCAACAACAACACCTCCACCACCATCACCACCAAAACCACCACCACCGACATGACCAATAACAACATCACCAACACCACCCCCCCCTCTACCCCCCCCTTCCTCGCCACACCCCTCCCTCCCTCCCTTCCTCCCTCCCCCGCCTCCCTCCCTTCGCCCTGTTTATCTCACCCGCCCAGCTCATCGACTCTGTCGCGAGCCACCTTCACGGCCTGCGTAGCAGATGCCCTCTATCGCCATCATGCTGAATTTGAAGAACTCAAGCGTGTGTGTTTACTAGACCCTCAGGGCGTCACTGGGCCGGCCAACTGCACGGGGCAATTGCCGTGGGTACCCGGGGTCACTGACCGGTGAAGAAGTATAACATCAAGTACATGAAGAAGTGGAAAATCGAGTACGTGAATTGCCCTTCTCAGGTAGCTATGCAGTCATCTACACGTATCATAGCAGCAATTCAGAGGCAGTATCGAGATAGAAGCTCAAGAGTCGCACCAAGAGTCACATAAATAGAGTAAATTGGAAAGGCACACTACCACATGCCTAACCCGTCCCGATACCTCACTAATATAACGCGAACCTACCACTGGAACTCCCTAGTGTACTACCAACCATTGACATGTCCGTTTCACGAAATAAAACTTGGGCGAGGAATAAAGTAAGTGTACGGAGTTTATAATATGCGATGTGCGAGCAGGCAATTTCTGGAAAGTTTTCTATTTTCGCTCTTCTGGGAGTACGATTATGCCAGAACCACAAACGAATTGGGCGTTACGGCACCCGCCACTCTGCACGTCGATGATAATAATGCCTCTCAACGTCCCCGTCTACCCCCTCCCCCGCTGCCCCACCGGTGTTGCTGCAGTTTCGAACAATTGTTTTGCGGGCACCCAAGCAATAATCGCAAGAGGGCGAGAAAGAGCCACAATACGTGCCCGGTTGTCCCTGAGAAGCCACACATAAAAACCGCCAGCATTCTACTATTCCAATCCCGAATACACCCCACCCCCCCTGAATCCAAACTCGTTTGAGGTATGAACTCATGCTCAGGCCATAGTATGCACAGAGCCGTGAACTAACTGACTCACATCGCGGGATCCAAACGAAACATGGAGATAAAGAAGATTAAACCTCTCCGCATCACCACGTAAGTGCGCGGGAAACTCGCAACAGATGCGCCGGCAATCAAAAGACAGGGCAACTTCTACAGCAGAATCCGGCCGAGCGATGCTCAGCTAGCGGCGTCTTCCGTGTCAAGGTGACGATGACCAGTTCAAGTTTTAAAATCATTGCGGCATCCCGCCAAAGCATATGCTACTGTGTAGCAGCTTTACGCGCTACCAGAAGTCGAAATAGGGGAGCAATCCTGATCACCGCTCTCACGTGTGTCGGTAACCCTCACAGATAGCACAAAAACCGTGAGGCGCTTCCTTCGTCCGTTTATGTCCATCCCACTCCCTTCATGAGCAGGAAGTCGCCCGTCGGGGAAGCAACCCAATCAGCTGGCAACATGTACCGTCGCCGAACAGAGAGAAAGGCAGTTCGTGCCCGCAGTTGACTATATTCAATCCGTAGCCGGGTCGAAGAGCTGGATGCAACCGTATCGACCGTTGACCATCCAATCCTCGTGCTGTTGTGCTGCACGTTCTGTCGCCTCTTTCGGCATCCCGCACCTGCGCAGGCGCAACAGCGGAAGCCAAAACGTTCGAAAGATCACGCGAAAATACGGCCATGATTATTCCTGGAAATAGTCACCTACAGCAGACTTGCTACACCACCAAATACTACGGTAGCATCAACACTTTATATCGAGTCCTCAGCTGCAGATGGACAACGAAAATATGATGACAAACGATTGAGCTGTGCGGATACATAAAATGTCACCCAAGCAGAGTGACACTTTCTAAATAAACCCCTTTCTAAATAAACTCCATAAGAAAGGGGGGAAAGCTAGCAAGAATGGCAACGACAGACATCGTACTCATTATTGAGCGGACCCACATTACTCCGGCATACCGCGCGTCCATGAGCCCGTGTTGATAGGCGTACACGTGCCGCGAGGACGTGTGCTCAGTACGCCCCCGAGACTCTTATCGTACATTCATTGCGTGGCATTACTGTGTACTACATTCTCTAGTCTGTTTGTTTGCTTAGTATTTAACTTTTCTGGTTCGTGATGGTCTTCCCCTCCAGGATCGCTGGAACCTGCCTTGTGATGATAGATTATGGCGACGAGTCAACAAACTAATATCAGCAACAACAACAATGACAACGGCAACAACAACAACAACAACACCAACACCAGCATAAAAACAACAATAACGACAGCAGCAACAACAACAACAACAACAACAACACCAACACCAACACCAACACCAACACCAACACCAACACCAACACCAACACCAACACCAACAACAACACCAACAACAACAACATGCGTGCCGCTGCTCACCCAAGCTCTGCCTTGAGCGTCCGAAGTGCGCACAACTTTGTGGGAAAGTAGCCGGCAACATCGGAGAACGGCGTGTTCGTGGGCCACCGCCTGTCCCCGATCAGCCGACGGTAGTTAGCATCTCCCTTAAGGAAGACCAGCGCACTTTCGTCTCCCAGGTCCTTCACGGCGCACAGTGTCGGCACAAGAGGGGAAGACGAGGAGGACAACTATCACGGTCAACATGCAAAATCGCTGGGCTCGCCGGCCTCGTGCGAGAAAGACACACACGTGCAGCAAGCGCTTCCACTGAAATGTCATGACGGGGGGCCTGAGCAGAAACCACCACCGATCGTGTACTCGGCAGATAGCGGACGGCAGTTAACGTCGGCTAGAATTGATGTGGGTCCGAGTCTTACCCCCGTGTGACAGGTCTATCGGTACCCCCTCCCGCACACACGCACCAGTTGCCCCCCAACGCCCTATCAAACCTTTCGAAGTCGTGCGGGCATCTCCCACAGCGGCCTCGGCTGCGCCCAGAAGAAGTCTTCCCTTAGCTCCCACTTTCCTTCCGCGATAAGCTTTTTCCATCTCATTCCGACTGCTTTCGCGCTGCTTCCCCGTCCCGTTTTTTAAACCGAAAAATCACACAATGCAGCAAGGGGGGGAAACAGAAAAAAAAATAGCGCATCACATAATCCGCGCAAAACGTTTCCATCGGAAACGTTTCGACTTGACGCAAGGACGATTGGGCTAGACTGTTGCTCGCTTTCCAAATAATACCCCGACGCAAGCGGAGCATCGGCATGGAAGTGACAATGTACACGGCGACCCTGGGCGATACACGCTGCCCCACATCCACACCCGAAGATCCTATACTACAGCCCTGAAACTGACAGATATGCGCTGGCCCACGTGCATACCTCGGGAACTCAGATGCGTCTAAGTCGGCGAGGAGGTCGATCATCGCCAGCATGTCCTTGGCCATTGCGTCGGATACGAAGGTAGGGTGACCCTTGAGCTGGATAACCACGCGGCTGGCCGTGCCTCCCGTCGCCAGGCAATCCGCGAGGCAAAGGTCGCAGAAGAGCTCGAAGCCTTTGTCAAGTCGTACGAATCAGAACAAAACGAATCGTGTCACGTCACACAGTTACACCGTCGTTACGCCATACTGGCACCAATAAAGGCGAAACCCAACGTTACGCGGTGCCTCGCAGGGCGCGCAAAAACAAGGAGGGGGGGGGGGGTGCATCAGGAGAAGATCAGGCTACGAACGAAAACGTGGACAACGCGAAAATGAGCACGAAGCGTTGAGCATGTCAATATCATACATGCTACCTCCAAGGCACTCTGCTAACCTCGCGCACCCGCATACCCCTACGCATAACAATTACTCCTTTCCCATCGCATGCGATACGCAGAAACAGGAAAATCTTGAAGGTATGGCACCTTCGTCATGCGCAAGGATGTCGAACACGAGCGCAATGACAACAGCCAAAACTAAAAAGACCACATTCCGGCATCAACAGATAACGCCCCCCCCTCCCCCCCCCACTGCCGCTGCCACAGCCGTCGCCACAACCCCAAGCTAACGAACCGGCGTTGTCGACGATGATGTCCACCCTCTGGCCTCCCATCTCCCCGCACGAGACCAACACATCCGCCAGCCTTTCAGAGTCATCTGCAAGAAGGTTCTCGGAGCTGGATCCGAGCACTTGCGAGAATACGTCACCACTGCCGGCCGAGCTTTCGCCATCTTGAGAAAGGCAAGCGTCGGCACGTGGGACGGGAGTAGGGAATGGCCACTCAGCATATCTTACCCCGAGCCTACGTAGGCACAGTATCACAGCTCCCCACCATCGGAGACACCGCGTTTCTGACCCCGGCCGTAAGCGAACTCACGCACACTCGACACATCTCTAGGTATGCGAAGCGTGAGCGGGCGTTCCCTGGATTTATCGACGTCTGATCGTGTCGCCAGGTTGCGATGACAGGCGCCACAGTGCAATATAAGGAAAAAGGTCGTGGGGGGTACTCGCAGCTCGAACATAGCGCTCTCTCGTTGAGCACACCGCCACAAACCAACTCCCTCCGATATTGCGCTATGTTATTTGGTACCCTCACCTTTTTCCACTGGCCAGATGCTGAGGTCCATGCGGTTCCCCCAGAGGGCCGCGGTAGCGTAAAGCTGGATGCCGGTCTTAGAACCCAGGACCTCCGCCTGAGGGTTTCGACCCAAATTCGAGTTAGCATAATTTCGAGTTCAGTGCAAGCCCGCCAACCCAAGCGCGACAGCCAGCAGTGGCCACGGGCAGGTGGTCAAGCGGCGACACGAGCCTACAATACTTACCCTCAAGACAACCGGCAAAATCTCCGTATAAGGAATGTTCGTCGAGCGAACGTTACCACTAATGTCCACCCGGTAGCTGCAAGCGTAAGACCGTACGCCTTATGCGCGCGAAACGGTGGGAGGGGTATCATACTCCTCCAAGTTACCAGTCAGACACGGACAACATCAAAACCCAACAATGGAGGATCATGCGCGAAGAGGCCTCACTAGTAACACGCGTGCGGGAGTCGGCACGGCGCAGCAAAGCACACAAATAAATGCTACTCGAGGAGTTGATTTTGTCGCTTGTTTTTCAGGAGCAAAGCCAGTGCCGATCTCTGCTGAGCTCACGTCGGTAGCCAGCAAACGCGCGGCCAACGCCTCCATAGATTTGAGCGCCGAAGTCACGCCGAGCATCTTCTGGCCCATAAACGGGTCAACACCTTCAAAGGCGGGGACGAGGGGGAAAATCGCTCATGGGTGGGTGAGGTTGCGAAACAGGTGTTGAGCAAGATGTTTAGGTGCTTCGTTCTTTGTCAGAGGATTTGCTGCAGGCAATCAATCCCTAGACGCTAAAAGGTACAGCAGGCACAGTGTGTTTAAGGAGGGAACAGTCGAGAGCTGGCGACAACGTTAATGGGCCGAGAGAGTAGTGAAGGGGACACAACAGTGCGGGAGGAGAACGAACGCGCAACCTCAACAGAAACAACAACGATACCCAAAAATCGCAGACTTCGCGATAAACGACCTCGCAATTCAGCGTAGGGATGGTTTTCGACGAAGCACTCAAAGTCTGCCGTGTCCTTGTCTGTGCCCATCTCGCTAGGGGTTTTCGAAATATGATGGAAGTGGACCAGGCAGCAACCAGTGCGCCGAAATTGTGAGCCACATGAGCAAAACAAATATAACGTTACACAGTCATAAAATCGCCACTACAGTAGCCTTTCTAGTGTACGTACTTTCAGTGCTATGGAAAGCAGGAACTCGAGGACCCCCCCCACGGCACAAGCGACACCCACAACGAGATTTATGCTCCACCAAAATGATTGTCACTTCTGCTCTCGGAACCAATATATTATGAGTGGCAACAAAATTTACGCCCCCCCCCCCTTTTCACAAGGATAGCGCGCAGAACGCGAAAACTGAGAAAACGGCCCTTGACGTGCACGGCGTATCAATGAATTACTTTCACCCTTGACATGTCCCCCCCCTCCAACCCTGTTTTTTAAGAGAGTCTTGGCCCCCTTGCCTGTTTCGAAGAAGGAAAACGCTTCGACCACGCGGCGGTACGCGTAGAACTCAGAGTACAGCCACGGCGTGTCCAGCCAGCTTACTCCAAGGTACGGCTCCATGATTTGGTTCCACTCTGCCACGTCGGGGCCACCGCCCACGGCTATGGGCGTTAGCTGGGCGAGCAAAGAGAGAACATCAACACGCGGGACAGCAGCAGTGTCATCGACCCTCAGGGCAGAAAGCGACGCAAGATGGAGCAGCCGACGCGGTCCAATTTACGTCGCGCGATGCTCGTGTCGTCGGGTTGCGCCACCCGTTACATAAACTAAGAGACCTCGGGGTTCGTCAGATACCGTGCGGTCGTCCGATCCCATTCGAGCACTTGAAGCAACTGGGCCAACGTTCCAGGACGATTGTTCTTGTGTTTTCTTAAGGAGGCGTACGTCAGCTAGAAAGCATCCCGATGAACACGCGCGCGGCTAAACGACCGGCGGCGGGGCACGACGGCGAAAAATAAATTTAACGAATCCAACCCTTTTCGTTAGTATTTGAACCACGTCCACACCCAAAGCACACCACGCTACACGGTCATTGTACATTCGGCGAGTGGTTTATACAAGGCGATCGCCCGACAAGCATACATGAAAGGACACCTACCTCGGGCTTAGCCACCCGAGGTTGCCGCTGCACAACGCGCACGGAAGCGATCGTCCATCGCGGCTGCACGCCTGAGCACACAATGCTAAGCTACCGATACATGGCAGGACACCCACCCATCCAGCGAGGCAGGCCGTCTCCAGTAGGGTCAGGGTCTACTTTCAATACAAACGATTAGTAGCGGTTGTGTGTCTTCGAGAAAAGAAGGACTGTGCACTTCAGAGAGGGGAGCACTCGGGCCAAGAAGCAATGCCTTCCACCAGTTTTGCGCGTAGGTAAGGGTTTAACGACATCCGTCTAGCCGCCCCGAGGAAAAAAAAACTGACCTTTGAAGTTCCGGCACTCTTGAGCTCCTCCACCAAAGCGTCCAGCTTCTCCTTCGCCGAGACCATTTCCGGCGCGTCCATGTCCACGTCCTCGTATATTCGCATCAGAATGTTCTCCCGCAGTCGCCGAGACTGTCACCAAAACAAAAGTGGGGGGGGGGCGGGGTCTAGATAGCCGCGTTTTTTTTCCCCACCGATAATAACGATCCAGCGATCTGGGTTCGCTAAAAAGAAAACGTACTTAGCACGGCCGATCTACGAACGACGCTCACGATCCCACCCGTGACCAGTAGAGCTTTCCAGTTTTTCGAGAAATTCCTTCATTGGTCAACTACTGGTATTTCGGTAATTCCATTGGTGAACACAACGCACACACAATATTTTGCACTGGCACCCTGATCCCACCCAGACCTGGTCCGCTTTGGCACGTGTAGAAATATAATCAGCCCTCCGCAGGAGCCACCGGAGGCCGAGAGCGCGAAGCGCGAACCGTCCTCTCCCGTCTCAAATCGCAACAAATCGAGGGTCGGCCGCACAGCCAGTAAATAATGTCTCGATAAAGTGGCAGGGTACCCTCCCCGTGATAGACGTTGATACGCTGAGCGACGAGCGCCTCGACCAAAGAACTCCTTCGTGAATCCAAAGGGAGAGCCGCATCAAAAAGTGACGAATTGCGGCATCGACCACACGTAGCAATGCAATGCTACTGCTGGGGTAGGGGTTGTCTCCGAAGTGCAACGCAAAGGAGATCGTACGAGACGCGCGCGCAGCACGATGATATATTTTATAAAAATGGCTTCAAAAATACGTCAGCTGTGAGTTCGATCAAATAAATGATCGATACTCATCTTTGCGAAAGCTGCGTGATATTTGCATGCATTGTCGCACGCTCTTCCCAGAAGAGGATTGATAAGGCCGTGCTTTGTCACTTTTCAGGTCGCTATGTCGCTATACACGGGCCTCACAAGGGTTGAACGCGGCGGAAAACAGGAACGCGTTGGAAGTAAAACAAAATACAACAGCTAAGTCTCCTTCCGAATCGTGCATCTCAAAAACAAATTCAGTGGAAGTCTGCGGTAACCGAAGGTGTTTCTTCCCACGCTGTGGCCAAAGTCTATAACCTACAAGGCACGCTCCTGAAAGCTATCGTACGCAAGAAACAAAATAAATATGACGCCTGACTCACCATCGTGTCGTACGCCCAGCTCCCCGGCACGTTAGAGACGATGATCTCCGGCAAAGGAGCCCTCGGGAGCACGAACGCCTCCTCGGTTTTTCCCGTCTGGGCGTCAGTGTTTACAGCCGCCATCGTCCTTGTAGGGGCTACCCGCCCGCGGCTGCGATGCCTTGCAGCTGCTGCCGGTGGCTGTGCCGCTCTCCTTCCCTCGCCAGGCGCCTATTAAAAAATACCGGTAGAAACTGATCAGGAGGGAAACGCAGGATATTATGTGTATTTGGGGTCCGTTCTATTAAGTAGAAGAGAGCAACTTGCAAATTAGCAATTGAGCAATTTAGCAGTTTCCAGTTCATCGGTACCCTGCTCCAGCATGCAGTTAGCTGGACCAAGGAATGCGCAGCGAGAAGCAATCGTAATCGTGATTGTTCCGTCAGAGCGAGATGCTAATACCCACCGGAATATTGGACCTGGGTACTCGGGTACCCCGTTAAATACGTGTCGCCGGTTCGATATGTCTCCGAAAACCCATAAAACAATATTGACAACAAAAACGGTCAGGGTCTTCATCACGCAATACACATACATATGTTGTTTGTTGAAAAGGGGGGAAGCTTTATACCCAGTTATCCGGGTACCCGACATGAGCAGGTACTTGGGTATCGGGCATTTTTCGGGTACCCGCGTACCCGGGTACCCGTTTTATTTGCGTCCTGGGCTAGGTGTGTTCCACATTGATTCGGTGTTGGTTATTATTAGTTATCGTGCCGGATGTGAAATTGTTGTACTCCCCTTGTCGTCCCGCTTTTATACTATGTTTACCTGTAAAGAGCGCTGCTGTATGTTGTTCGGGTATCCGGGCACCCGCCCTACCCGGGTTCGTGTGCCTATAAAAAAAAGTACCCGTGGCAGGTCACGGGTACGGGTACTGCCTCTCGGAAAAGCTCGGTTACCCGTTTGCCCCGGGTACTCGACCGGGTACATCTCTGTTTAATAGTGCATCCACACGGAAGGGGGGAAAGCTGTGGCGAACGGGGCTCGAACCAAAGAGACCCGAAGAGCCACCATCACACTGCTGTCTTCGGTCTTTAAGTGGTCTAGACTATACATATGATTCGAGTTCTCGAGAGTATCTATAGTCTGAACGGGTATCACCCACCGACACTTCTACAGGTACCGTATGTGCCGGTAGGTACGTGTCGATCAGAGCTCAGAGCGTGGGCATCTCTGCCCACATTCTGGATCTCCATCACTTCTGAACAGCAGTCCCCTTTCATGTTTCTTGTGATTTTCGTTTCACACGGAGAACTCTTACCATTTTCAAGCCAGCACTGCACACCAGGCGTTCAAAAAGAGTGTTGTACCCACTGGCCACTACTCCTAGTCACCTGTGGATTAGAGGAAGCCGCCTGGGTCGGCCTCCCTCTCGAATGCCCCAGAGGACCAGCGTTGAAAGCGAATGCAGTTGCTGTGCTGTGCGTAGCTGCTTGAAGCACGATCGCGCTGCGCGCGAAGAGACAAAGGGGATCATCTCCGCTCAGCACACAGTAGCAAGATGTGGCCAAGGCAAGCAACAGCTGCCGAATATGTTGCCTGCACGAATCTACCCTGTTGTATCCACTGCAGCTGATGCAGCATCAACTGCATCTCGTCGTGCCGCGATATCTCTCGTCTGGTGTACTATAGCCCTGCTGTAGCGGTGCATGGCATGCACGAAAGCATCGTGGATCATAGTGGCGTAGATGAAGGAACGACGCAACCAGGCTTGTTCAACATAACGTCGCGAACGCAAGTGCTCGAAGACTACGACAGCCATGAGTTCTAAGCTCGCCACTTACCACCAAACGCCAAGGACGTTGCGCATGACACGACGGTACCACCACCGCAGCGCGCAGCAATGTAGGACGTTGCGTGCGTGCTGCACAGCGCACTGCTGCCTTTCGGGGAGAAAATGCGGTGGAATCAGGGAGTTCAAATGCATCTGAGGCTTTTGTTTATAGGTGCAGAGGGGTTACTCTGCATGTCGATCCCAGTGACAGGTGGGTTTTCGCGCTCTTAAAAAATCCTATAAAAAAGCAAACGGTATATCGT
Organism: Alaria marginata; assembly: GCA_037833945.1. NCBI lineage: Eukaryota > Phaeophyceae > Laminariales > Alariaceae > Alaria > Alaria marginata. The sequence goes on from JBBMKB010085352.1 coordinate 10,671, forward strand.
AGCTCAAGCTTCTACGAGATTGGGGGGCTGTTGGTCGTTTTGTTGGTGTTTTGTTGGCGGGCACGTACGCACACACTGCAGCTGCTGTAGACGATCACATGTGATTCTTCTGCTGCTGTATATTTTGCAAGGCGATCCGATCCGATAAATATCGGACTGATTATCGGATACAGTATCGGGTTTTCAGATCCCTATCGGATCGGAATCGAGAAACACCTGGTCATCATGAGCATGACGTCACGGGGAGGAATGGTGCGTGCGAGGGGGAAATCCCCTAAAAAAGAAGAGAAAGGGATATGTCGGGGCAGGTCAGATGAGACGGAATGGGCGGCAGATGATGGAGGGGCGGGGAACGGTTGGGAGGGGGAAAGGGTGTGGCCATCTAATACTTCGCCCTCGCGGGAGGGAAAAGTGGGCTGTCACGAAAAAAATGATGCCTCACAATGAAGCGGAGATTGTGGCGAATGAACTACGGCTAAAGCGCACTTATCATGTGTGCATGTATCACCCATGCAAACTTTATTGTATGATACGCATCATATGTACATGTCGAGAGGCAGGCTTCCCCAGGTACGTATGTATGTGAATAGTACGAGTATATATCTTGGAGAGGGTGTATAGCTTCGCCCGCAATACCATGCGTTGCACATTGCTCGACACGGGCACGGGGCGGATGAGCGTCACTTCGCGACGTCCATCCTCAGCGTGCAGAAATGGTTCGCTATTCGGCCGTCATCGAAATAAGAAAAAAGTGAGATTGACTCAAACAAGATTCATGACCTCGTCGCTCTCGCTCTCCCCGTGTTGGGGTGTTAGCCCCTCACTTTTATCTCTCAGATCTCCTCTCACCCCACGCCCCCCCCTTAGCGCTGGCCCACCCAAAACATGGAACTCTGTGCTGCGTGTTTTCGCAATTCGTTTTGAAATACCGACGGCTGACGCGAACGTGCGCGGGCACACTGCGCAAAGAAACGCGGCCACCGTAAAATTCCATGAGGCAACATATTCGTCAAAATATCCCCGCGGTATTGGTACAGCCCTTCCTCTCTCTGCCTCCGCTCTTGCGCCCACGCCCGCCGCATAGCCGCGCGCTAGAAACTCGGATTGGGGCGTTGCACCTCTCTCCCTCTACCTCGCTCTTTCGCTCGCTTACCCCCCCCCCTTGCTGCCGCGCTTTTCCACACCATCGTCTCGCGTGGTCAAACGTTCAAGCGGCTGGCCTGAATGGGGCTCCCTAAG
>JBBMKB010085363.1:0-11908 GCA_037833945.1 Alaria marginata
GGGCTCGGCAGGGAATTTTCCAGCATGTCGGTTCCATGACACTCTAAGAACAAAAACAATTTGAAAGGCTATCTACCGTCCATATTCCTAGAAAGTGCATTGCTACATAAACTCAAGCAGAAACGCGCTTCGAGCGTCACGCCCGCCAAAACAAAATCTATAGGGGGGCGGGGGGGGTACTCATTTGTTGCTTGCCTTAGTCATTTGACCATTGACCACGCATTCCTATCGAGACGGAGCCCGTTTCTACGCCAGATAGAGACACCTCCAACATGTGGGCGCTCAGTACGTTTCTTCCATATAGTACATGAATATTTTTTACTTGCCGCACCTACTTCCTGTTTGGCCGTCTGTGGCCACCATCCATCTCCTAGGATTGTGATCGTTTTCTCGCTACTTTATAATGTACCAATTATCTCTAAATGCCACATGCGTTACTTTCCTCATCTCCTCCTCCAACACATTCCGTTCCTCTTTGTACAGCGCACATTCTCCTACTATGTGGGTTCTACTTTCGTCTTCGTTACCACAAGGGCAGCTCTGTGCGCCTTTTTCCTCCTCCACCCGGCTACTGGTATACTTCTTTATTATTTCCGGCAGGTCCAGGTCCCCTATACGAAAACGAGTTTCAGAGTTTTCGCGTTGTCCACTAGGCCGTGCAAATACATTTTCAAATACGTTTCATTCCTATCTCTCTTATTTTAACCCCTCTTATGTCTCTAAATGTTCTTCCTCATTCACCTTATTTCTTAGCGCTAGCCTTTCCTTTACTTCTATCCTTCTTTTTACTTCTGCTTGTACCCCCCAACTTTGTCTACGGACAGTACTTCTTGGTTTTCTCCTAGGTCCTTCCATACTTTTTTACTACGCTATCCCACCTTAATCCCGCCCGCCCTTTATCCCATACAACCCTATCAGCTATTACTGGCAACCTCTTTATAGGCATGTTCCTTACTTTAGGTTTTCAGTTCAACTTTCTCACGTCTCTAGTTGTCCTAAGTGGGTACGTTCCCAGTTCTGCTCTTAGTACTGTAGATTACTCGTCGTATCTAAGCATCCTGGTACTTTTTGGGTTGCTGTCATCTGTACTGTTCCCAGCTGTTTTACGAACTTCGTTCTCCCTTCCCATCCTTCTCCTGCATATTCCAGCTTTGGTACACTCACATTCATCAGAATATATATATTTAATCCGAGAGTCAAGGTTCGAGCCTGTTAGGATCGCACCCATCTGGTCTACATGTGCTTTACCCTTTCCTATTACGTGTGCTATGTGTGCACCCCAAGAACAGTCTTTTGATATATCTACACCAAGGTAGGCATACTGGTCTGCGACTGGTAATTCATCTTCTCCCCACTTCCATTTGAATGTTACCGGATTATCCTTATCTCCGTTACATACAACTACCGCACACTTTTTTACATTCGCTGTCACTCTCCATTTCCCAGCGTATTCTAGTGCCTTCGCATTGTTTTAGTAGTCCTTCGGGTATCTCAGGTATCCCCATGAACTCATCCGTAAGCATCAATCCCGACACCGCATATTTCCCCGCACGGATTCCCTGCTTTGCCGCTTCGACTTCTCCTATCTTGTCATTAAAATATACCTTGATCAGATTGGGTAATAACGCACATCCCCGTGCCACTCCTTGTAAAATAGCAACATAGTTTGATATTTCCCCGTCCAGCATCACAGCACTTCTCGCACATTCCGTCATTTTTTACATCACCCTCCACATTTTCCTCTGATCCCAATTCCCTACAACTTTTTCCACAACCCGTTTCTCCATACTGTGTCACAGACCTGTTGTACATCTAAAAATAAACAGTGGTTAACCCCGCGTCCTTCCTACCTTGAAAACTCTTACCTAACGTGTACACATGGTCTACGCAGCTACGGTGTGACCTAAACTCTGCTTGCTCTTCTATGATTACTTCCTTCTCCATCATTGTTCCCATTTTACCGTTCACAATTTTGCAGAACGTTTTCCCTATGTACAGTGCTTAGTGGCGTTATGCCTCTATCGGGGGGTCTATCGTATCAACACCTGCAAAACTATGCCAAGATTATTTTTAATAAAACTACTGTTATAATACCCTTAACCGCATTATTCTTATTCGAGCCAATCGAAAGAGAGACAACGTCGCCTGGGAGCGAGGGCTCCGCCCGAACTAACAATAAGCACCGTCACCCCACTACAACGCTAGACAATAACCCTATTCCACCGTGGGGTATGCGCAACGCCTACACGCTGGCACGTCCTGGTCCTCCCAGCCCGTGTGCTGGGGTCTCAATCACGAGGCTCAAGCCTATCGTTGATAGTTCGCGTTGACCTTTGGTGTTTCATACATCGGACAGATCGTCTAGATCATCTAGATCATCTAGATCATCTAGATCATCTAGATCATCTACAGTATATCCTGTAGCTGCCGTCCTGATATTTTACGCAGGATCTGTATATGTGGAGTACGGATCCAACCCCGGAAGCATGCGCTAGGGCATGCAGATCGTACGGCTCCCACCCGGCAACATGAGCTAGACCGTACAGATCTTCCTAATAGATCTAGATCATCAAGCGGGGATCGATGATACTAACAGATGATCTGTCCGACGTGTGAAATGTTTTGAACCGCTTAGCGGTCTCTATCGTATCCTCCTACAGTCCTTCAGTCTATCAGATTGGCGTTCGATAAATTCTTGCTTGCCAGGCGACCGCATGCATATCATTCACCGGTGCCGCTCTGCCCAAACAAACGTCCTGTTGATAACTGCGCCACTCGTTCGCGCCTTCTCCGTTCTGTGGGGGGAAGGAATCGGCCCTCTCTTGCACTAGCCACGCCGTCATCCTCCGCACGTCCCACCCCCCCCCGCAAACATGCCCAGACGCGCACCATAAGCCCCAGCATGATCTCCACGCGCACCATGTACCCCAACATGACCCCACCTCTCTACAGCACCCTACACGGTTTTTGCGACGAAGGCATCTTGGGCCACGTCGCAAAGAGGCAAAGTGGAGCCTCCACGATACACCATGCGCGTAAATGCTTCAGCTCACCCCTACGTTCTGGTCATACGGTTTGCTGCGCGATGCCACCAACCCTCTCCGGCAAAACTTCCGGGATCGCCGTGAACGGCCCTGCGTGGCCAACATGCACCAACCCCGGGCCCTCTGGAATTGCGTAGAGCTTGTCGTCGGACCCAAGGAGGACACCCCGATCAAATTCGTTGCTCGACAGCTTGTCCAGGCGTAGCCCGCCGCATCGGACGTCCCCTGTGCCCTGGGAGCCCGCCCAGCAGGTGTTTTCCGAGAACGGGTTGATCCCCAGCCTGTACGCGCTCACCACTACGTCATCCACAGTGTCCCCCAGCACGCCTATGCCGCCAGGATACGACCTCAACCCTTTCATCACGGCACCGTACACCCGCCCTCGCTCAATCACCGCAGTCACCGCCGCGACGAGTAGGCTGATCAGGCCCGCCACACCCGCCGAAAGCAAGTCCCCGCCAAGACTGCACATCCATCCCAGCACGGCAACGGTGCAAGCGAGCGCTACCCGGGCCGTCCACATCAGCGTCCGAGACCGCACCACGAAACTTCCTTCCTGGACCGTTACTTTCGGCCCGATGTGGGCCGACCGAGAAAGCACAGTTGACGGGTCGAGGGGGGCCAGCAAACCCCACAGCGCACGCGCGGATTCGTTGGAGCACCCCAACTCTGAGGGGTGTGGTTCAGTGGCTCGGTGCAGGTTCATCAAACCGGTCCAACTAAAGTCGAGCTCACACCCACTTGTCTTCAAAATGATCGCCTTGGACAAGATTCCAGGCTTGTACACCAAAGTGGACAGGGCCCCGGACGGAGACGAGACGCTCGGAAGAGTGTAGGTCATGCCAGGTTTAGCCGCATCAATGTTCAGCGCGTGTGTCGCACCCGCGGTTGGCGCAGCACTTACGGTCGCCACGTCTCGTGCATCTAGCCGGTTTTCGGGGCGCCCAGTCCTGGCGCCTAGCAAGTCGAAACCATTTTCTACTCCGTTGAGGGCAGAGCCGGCTTCGTAAGCTTCGGATACGGTGAGACCGCACCTCAAGCGGTGCGTTCCGTGTAGGGTCTCCACCCACGACAAACAGTCTCCCCCGAGCCAGAGCCTCGCAGTGTTCACACCGTTCATCACGCGATCGAGTCGGTCTGCATCGCTGTACCATTCGCTGGCGATCCAATAGCTGGTCTCAGCTCCGACGTCCCAGCCAGAGGGGCGGATAGCCCCTCCCATGTAGAGGTAGATCGCAAACTCCATGGCTCTTGGAGACACATTCCCCCCCTCTGTAAGGTACGCCACGGTTCCCTCGCCTAGAGCCTTGGTCATGTCTGCATGCTGCTGATCAAGCACGGCCAACAACTCTGAAACGCCGGGGGATCCCCGCTTGCCTTTCAGGGTGTCATAGACCGTCGCCATCTTGAGTAGACCTATGGAGAGGGCGCCAAGCTTTGGCACTCTTTAGTCCAAGCCCTCAACCTCGCTGCTTTTGCTGCCGTGCCTGGTACGGGGGGGATGGGGGCAACCGCGAGCCTAAGAGGCGTCATGACGCGTTCTACGATAGAAGTAGCACTTGTTGGCGTTTTTATTTTCTGGGTGACGAGTCTCCTTAACCCGAAATCGTCGGAATATCATTCTATTTTTTCATTTTTCTTCTTTTGTTCAGATGGGCTACGGGTTTGATCATCGGATTGCACTTTCAGTTTGCTCAAAAACAGTTTTTCAGTGAGGTATAGAGCTCCTCAAGTGAGGAGCTTCAGAAAAAAAATGGTGAACCTCTGTCGTACAATGTATCTCATTGAGATGAGGCGACGACCCTTTGCCCGAACAAACAGTATGGGTCCGCCAACAAAAAAACACCTACTTTGAGCAAGGCTGAAACCTTAGCGTGATACCAACCTTGCACACAGGCTATTTATAAACATGTGCATGATTATAACCATCAGCTGGGTGATCACTAGACTGGAAATCCGAGCGTCTCCGCGCTTCGAGATCTTTTTTATCGACATGAGGTGAACCTTCTCGGTTCCTTCTTTCGCCGCCATGCTCGCTTGCCTCGACTGCACCCGAGCAGGGCCTGCCCGGTGGTCTGCCCGAAGGCTCGTGGGGGCGGAGTCGGCGCAGAAGTATGCCAAATCGTCTAAGACGTCGGCATGTATGCCCGCATGTTATCAATGTTGTCTAAACATCTGAAATGTTCTCATTCATTATCCGAAGGCGGTGTAAAAAAAGCTGCTGCTACTGTAATCAGCCTGTACAGCAGTATTTATTTGCAGAACGTTTTTTTATGGTACTTCCACCGTAGGAATGATTGATTGAATGCTGGCCCTTTGATCTACACCCAACCGTACTACTCTACTAAAACCATCTTAACTCGTAATATGTGTGTTTGTGTTTTTTCGTCCCATTTATTCTGGGCGCCAGATGTTTTAACGCACCAGCCGGGGTCGCACAGGGGGAAGGTAAGACCGGTGCTAATGGAAAGGCGAAAGTTTAACCAAAACATTTCCAAACTGGCACATGCTACGATAGAGGTGCCCCCGTTTTATTTCTGGGGATCCTCACTTTAGGGCGCTCTGAACCTCACCCACCAAATGATTTTGAGTAAACTGAAAGTGCAACCCGATGAACAAACCCATGTGGCCTAGGTGTACAAAACAATCGGACTGAAAAACAACGAATTTCCGACGATTTTGGGTTAAGAAGCCCCGTCATTCAGACACAAAAGAAAAAAGAAAAGTGCTACCTCTATCGTAGAACCCGTCAACTTTTTTGTGGTATTTTGCTGAAGAGATTGCCGTACCGTCGCTGTGGGGAAAAAAGGATGCAAATTTTTGTTTTGGTTCTTTTTTAGTCAAGCGGCCGAATTCGCCAATTTGCATCAAGGATCGGTCAGCGTTGTCCAACAACCACGATTGACCTTCGATCTCGAGATAGAGGCAACCCACGACCAGCCCTCTTCGTTCCGGACAAGGCCACACGAGTGTAGGTGACAGCGCCAAAGGGTTCACGTCGATCTATACTCTAGGGCGCGAGAGGTCGCCCTCGCAGTCCTATATATGGTCTTCGGAAAAATACTCTCAAAATTCATTTGTTTGCCCGTTGGGAGACGATCGAGAGTTTTTGTCTCTGCTTCCGACACACCTGCCGCTAAATGATTTTTTAACAGCAACCTCGTCGGCGCCCGTCACACATCACCGGCGGTCGTGTGAGCACTGTATACCAAGGGTGGTTCGGAGCCCCTAACAAGCTCGCCACATTCAGACCTCATGACGCTGTCGTTGATTTCGTCGAGCGAAGCGTGTCGAGGACACGAAATCTCGCCGCGTCCAATCTAACCTTTGCTTGGGAATTTCTCAAGCAGATGTCGGCCAACATCGCCCCGAGAAATCAATTTTTCCGGAAAGTTGGAAAGTTCCAAAACCAAATTATAAAACATCGAGCACATAGACGGCCGTCCAGGCAAATTTTGGCCGGTATGTTCCGAAATTAAACTTTTCTGTCAAACTATCGGCTTCCATTAGCAGCCCCAAATATATAGAAGCTCGGTTTCTTACTGGGTTGTTTCTTGCTCGTTGACCATACTCGGAGTATTGCAGTACAAATAGTATAGGAGCAAATAAAAGATAATTAAATTATTGCCATACCTGCCTGTTGTCCTCCTGCGGGGGTCGACTCCTGTAGCTCGATCCCGAATTATCTGCTGAAGAAGAGGCGCGTTGAACGCCGAGATTCACACACAAAGAGGTCGACAAGCATACACAAAGCGAAGACGCGAAGGATAGAGTGAGATTCGTTGAGTTCGTTTTTCCCCGGGACATTTTTACATTTGAATTTTGGCCACGAAACGATCCAAATTTTCTCGCCAAGGACACTTCCTACTGCTCATCACGACATGTACCCAAAGCTTCCGACCAATTGACGCAGCCCAATAGCACTTCCGAGATGGCTAATTCCTTCACCAACATTCTTCTTGATACAGTAGTGGTCCCTCTATAGTACCGGTGTGTGCCAACCGTCAATACCGGCACTATAGCGGAAACCGGCACTATTCCGCGCACTGCCACTACAGGTTATTCCCGTCTGTGCCAAGCGATTTCACCGGCATTATATAGGGCACCGGTATTATTAAACCGGCATTATAGAGGGACCACTACTGTACAGCAGAGGAAAAGGCACGACCCCCGCCACATCGCCACCACAAGCGCGCATGACACAAGTCCGCGGAAACCTCGGCCGCCCTCAAAAGTAGCACGGGGCGCGAGGAAGGACGCGCAAGGACTCATACGCACTGACCCCAGGGATAAATTAAGCGTTGAAGGCGTTCCTGACCACGTGATCGATCGAAAGACGAGAGAAGAAGAGTACACGCCCGCTTTAAAGAGTACCTCGCCGAAATGGAGAGAGTCCTCGCCGCCAGTGACCAGCGGGGATTCTGAAAGTACTTGAAGACCTCAGTGAGTTATGTCGGTCGAAAGGAGAGAAGCGAGCAGCTCATCGTGGGCGAGGATGGCACGCCGCTACGGGGTCAAGGTGCGCACTCGTGAGAGGTGGGCGACAGCCTTCTCAGAAAGAAACCTCCTAACCTGATCCCACCATCAGCGCCCTATTCCCACAACTGATGGTGGCACTATCGCGTGGAGATAATCCAACCACGGGCGAGGTGGAGAAAACCCTTCGGAGTATGCTGAAATTTAAAGCAGTGGGACCAGACTCCCGTTCGGCCGGGTTACTGGAATTCGACCACTCTGAACTCACCAAGTGTTTTTACGACATACAGTACTTGTCCACGTGTGGCGAATGTGAGAAGCCCCCCAGCAGTATAAAGATGCGACCATAAAGGTCCTTCATACATTGATTGATTGCTCTGATTGCAACACCTACAGAGGGAATTCGCTTGTTGCCTGTGCAAGCAAAGTTGAACTGCCGAGTCAAAAATTTTGCGTCTCGCCCCAGAAACTACTTTGAGGGAGGAAGGATGCCCCCTTAGCAGAGCGGCGTGCACCGGGTGCGATCAACAATGGACATGCTGTTCCTCATTCGCCGAACACAAGAACCTGAAAGAGCTTGGAAAATCCCACTGTGCAGGTGCTTCATCGACCTCTAGAAGCGCATGACGCCGCTGACCGCGAGCTACCGTGGGTAGCGCTCGCACACGCCTCGGCGTACCAGAGAAGGTGCTTACAGCCAGGTATCCGCTAATAATCCACGATGACATGCGAGCTCACGTGGGTGTAACTAACGGCGAGTGCTCGGAAAGGTTTGACGACCCTTCCAAGGTAGCGGCTTGCCATGAGAAAAAAACTGCAAAGGAGCTGCGGCGATGGAACACGCAACAGGAGGTATAAGGTTGCCTGCACCTCCTCTAAAGCAGTATGGGCCGACGCCGACTCGCCGCCACAGCGTCGGGTGTCAAGGCGCGCCATCGCCTCGAGCCAGTTGGCATTTAGTGATACCGTGGCGGTGGAAGAAAGTAGCCGTGTAGGATTTCAGCAGGCAGGGCGGGCGACTCGTACGAGAGGAAAAATATGGCACTCAATCTTAACCTGGGCGGCGGTGAGGAGGAGGATGGCTGGAGCGAACGCCCCACTCGCCGACTAATAATTGAGTGACAGGGCGCGTCCCCCCTCTCTCAACCAGTCGTCGTTTGGTGCTCTACCGCTGTGGCGGCGAAAGAAGCACAGCAGGTGTGATCCCAGGCAAGGCAGAAAGCGGAGGTGGGGAATGTGTTGACATACGCGTTCTACGATAGAGGTGGCATTCTTGATGTTTTTATTTTCTGGATGACGGGGCTCCTTAACCCAAAATCGTCGGAATGTCATTCTATTTTTGCAACTTGCTTTTTTTTTATAGATGGGCCACGGGTCTATTCATCGGATTGCACTTTCAGCTTGCTCAAAATCGGTTTTTCGGTGAGGTATAGAGTAACACTCCTCAAGTGAGGCGCTTCAGAAAAAAAATGGTGAACCTCTATCGTAGAATGTGTCGACAAAAAAGATAAGTCACGCACACAAACCTCGACGAGCTAGGTGACGGCAAGCAGGACGGCGACGACGATGGAATTTTGTTGTTAAGGGTGGAGAAGCGGGGGGGAACAGGTCGCGACGAAAGGCGGTGGTGGAGGTACCGTGGTCGACCAGCACGGAGCTAGACGCGCGTGGCGTTTCGAACCCCATGTCTTGTGCTTCTCACCCGAGAGCAGGCTTCTTGCTCATGGTCAACCCGCATAAAAATACTTGGATTTTTCAAAAATCGCAATCTTGGAAGTACCACAACCACGACCACCGGCCCATGAGCGCCGTCTTTTTGTTCTCCATATTTTCGAGTTTCCCCCAAACTCTTTCTTACCGTCTCTACTCCGACCAACAAAGGGACGCTTTCCCATGAACCCCTCGGTAGTTCGAACCACCGTGAGGTTATCCGCTAGGCGGTGGATGCCGTTTTTCCCGGCAGCCTTGATCCCGGATTCTGCCCAATCGCTATCGTCCCGAACAGCCCCCCGGCGTGTTAGCCGCTCATCGTATGTCCACTGTACGGCCAATCGTAAAGAGAAGACCCCGTTTTCGTGTAATCCTCTCGACGCTCTCGTATTGTACCTTTCTTTAGGGCGTTGACGTACAGTGGTGGTCCCCTAATAAGAAGGCGGTGGCGTGCCAGACCCCTGTCACCGCCTTATAGGGGGCAACCGCCTTATTCGCTAGTAGGGCGGATAGCGCAATACGGTATTGGGTTAGGGTTATTTGCGGGCTGAGGGTGTCTGTACAGATATGGAGGCCTCAACTGCCCTAAATAGGGCTGTAGACCGCCCTATTGAGGGACCGGCCGTGAATACGGTTGCCGTATTACGGGTTTCAGTCGTGCTAGGCGACTTTGACCGCCTTATTAAGTAGAACTGCCATATTAGCCCCGCCTTATTTGGGGACCACTACTGGTACGTTGTCGGCGCTAGAAGATAATCACTGATATGAAGATTGGGTGGTTTGCCGTTTGGAGTAGAGCAAAATGTTCTTGGCCGAGAGTCCACGCCACACACCCGTACAGCATGCACACCTTCGGGGTGAAAGAAGCGGTTGCCGTGTAGACAACCGTCTAGGCAAAGCGTGGCTGATATCTCGGGAATTTGTTTTTGCTAAGCATCAGCTTGCCATTAGCAACGGTCTTAGCATGAAGCCTTTATCGGAATATGGATTCTGCAGTCCACTAGTATCTAGTTGATTCGTAGTCACTACCAATGAGTACACTACGTATCTTATTCTAGATGAGGGGAATTGCGATATGCGGAGAGACTCGGTTTATTCCTTCTCACCAGTGTATTGTATTCAAGTTGTAACTAGCTTACTACCATAAGTATCGGGGAACGTTGCAGGGAACGTTGTAAGGAACGTTACTATAGGACGGACTGTCGGCCAGCACGACAACCCGTATAGAGTACATCTGCCCGCAGCATGGGCATTGTCCCGAGATGATCAGGTGGCGGTCTGGCCCACCTCGATCACTCCTTACTCCTTACTCTTTACTCTTTACTCCTTACTCCTTACTCCTTACTCCTTACTCCTTACTCCTTCTTCTTTCTTCTCCTTCTACCTCTCTTTTTTTTCTTATTTTGGCCACCTAAGCGCCTTTTCAAACTATCTCTTTTTTTCTTCATCACAAGCGCTCTCCACAGACACTTCGGTGCCGCATCTGCATCTCTTCCCACAGAAGACAGAGCCTCGACACGATTCATTCCTTCAACCTTAACACCGCTATGTGTACATTCGGGTATATGATTAATATTATTATGATCGGACGCGTGCTACGATAGAAGTATTAATTAGTAGCACTTTTTGGAAACACACATTTTCTGAATGACGGGGCCTTAACCTTAAATCGTCGGAACGTCATTCTTGTTTCTTTTCGGAATCTGAATATTTTATATACCTAGGCCATGGGTTTGATCACTGGATTGCACTTTCAGTTCACAAAAAGTAAGTTTTGGGGTGGGGTATATCGCTCCTCAAGTGAAGAGCTTCATAAACAAAATGGTGCACTGCCACCGTAGTAGTGGGCCATTTTTGTGCAGCGCGTCCGGAAAACCTGGACAAACGGCACATCGCGCAACGTTTCAGTCCGTGCCCTCATCATCTCATCATCGAGGTGCTGGTCCATTGGTGTTTTAGTCCTGCTCCTGCGTTCCCAAAAATGAGCTTTCGTTTTAACTCTAACCCATATTTAGTCCGTTCTAAAACAACGCTCCCAGTACCTTTAGTAACTAGTTTCTTCAACGTGGCCCTGCCGCGGGAGGACCGCATATTTCCTATTAATAGTATCAGTATAGGCTGGAACCAGATTTTCATGTTTTTGTAGCAAAAAATATTTTAAAATAATTTTTGAAACAAACAAATGCGTTATCATCTGCTCCTGGTGATATACGTTTTAGCGGTGTCTTTGACGTTTTGAAAACCCTGACCCAACATGAGAAACGTGTACCTTTGTGCTGGTTTTTTTTTGGATATTTTGAGCCAGATTTGACTATACAGTAGTGGGGCCTACATAAGGCGGTTCGAATAAGGCGGCCACCCGATATAGGGCGGTTGAAATCGGTTGGTGCGACTGTAAGTCTGAGTACAACTGCCTATACGAATAGGGCGGCCGCTCGATATAAGGCGGCCAAAACCCCTTCGCACTATACCGCCTTGTATAGGCCCCACTACTGTACATACCTGCAGCCTGGTACGTGTCACGTTTGTTTTGTTTGTTTTGTTTCCTGGCTTGAGCCTGTCCTGTGGCCTGGCGATGAGTATGGCGATGGCGGCTTGATGTCACAACAACAACAACAACAACAACAACAACAACAACAACAACAACAACAACAACAACAACAACAACAACAACAACA
>JBBMKB010085374.1:0-11906 GCA_037833945.1 Alaria marginata
GGTGGAATCATTTAATACGTAAATGACTTAGGATTAGTGTGAATTAATTATTTTTGATGTTTGGGGGAGACGATATCAGCTACTATAATACGACCTACTCTATTATAAACGATTTAGTGCGATTTTGAGACGCGAGTGTGCGGGTACTTTTCGTGCATCTATCTGGTCTGGCCTGCTCCGCCGTCGGTAGTAGTATACGTCGGATGGGGGGGGTGTGCATGACTTATATGCGCACCCGGGCGCGGATATAACTTTTTCAAGTACATTGCTCTCCAAGCTTATAGTTCAACCCGTCTACAGATAGAACACACAAAGGGGTGGAACCCTCCGCACTAATAAAAAAATTGTCCGCACGCATACTCAGCCGACTACTCTGTCGTAGTGTATAGCCGTATATTGATCGTTCATATGATATACATATGTGTACGCACTACGTTGTGAGTTGGACATGTAACTACCGGTATAGGGTTTCTGGAGAGTTCGCAGTCGACAGCCAGCGGATAGGTGCCTACGTGCCTACTCCATCAGAAAAAAATGCTCTGAATGGTTTCACCAGGGGCGTATAGTTGAAACCTCCCCGGAGTTTGTATTGCTACGAATCGATATAGTGTCGCAACAACAACTCTACTTTGTACTGCTGGGTTGAAAATATGAAGGCTTACAGGTGTCTCCGCACCGATCCTATAGTGTAGTTACAACGCCCAGTGTGTGGCCCGAAAACGTTTGGCGGAGACGCACCAACCAAAGATGTCGGGAGACATGTCAAGCAAGGCAAAACATGCGCTGTCAAGGGTGTAGGGCCGAAGTGTTCCACGCTAACACTTAGTAGTTTGGTGTCAGTCACGGCATGTCAAGGCAAACCTGCTGTCTGTCAAGGATTGAAAAAGTCCTGTCTCCCGACATCTTTAGCACAAAAAGTCCTGTCTCCCGACATCTTTGGCACCACCAAACGAAATGTGAAATCGGGCCCCTATCTTGCTCTTCATATATATATATATGTCTGTTGCTTTTTCGGAAGCTCAACGATCCGAATAGGTAGGAAGTTACTACCTGGAGCATGTTGTGTTTCTTAATTGCGGCGGAGGCGTCCTTCACGCGCTGGCCGCGACCACCCTCCTGTCGCACAACTAGCCACTTCACAATCCTTTCCAGGGTTCGAGGCTAGGATTCTTTACACGAATCAAGCGAAATAGGCAAGGGGAGACTGCTACTACTATTGCTGCTAAATCTGCTGCTGTCAAGCTGCTGTCAAGCTGCTGTCAAGCTGCTGAAGCCAAGGAAGACCCTGCTGCTACTGCTGCACCCACGGTTGTTGTTGTGCACGGTCGGCTGAGAAGGGTGAGTGTATTTGGAGTCGATTCTGTAGTCGGGTACATTGGCGAATATGGCGAGACGCAACAAAAACGACTACGAGTACTCAGTAGTATGGCACTTTTTCGTTCTTCCACGACTGTGTTTATTTGTGAATTGAGTATAGTAACCAAACAGGAATGATACAAATATTCGACTAGTTGGTCTACAGAGTAGTATTAAATGGCTCGACATCCATCGCCATAGTATGCCGGATTTCATGACCCACACAACCAGGGGTGTTCTGTCGACAGCTATTAATAGTTGCGCTCGCCAACGCGACCGGGCATCGTATCATACATACAACACAACTGTGGTACACGGCAAACATGTTCACGACTCATTATACGAGCTGGTTCCACCGGCTCTAAAAAGTTCCATCTTAGCAAGAAAGCGCGCTGATTTTCAGAGTTGGAGAACAAAAGTCGGCAGAATTGTCCTCGCGGGTTTTACGATAGTTTGCCAACAACGACTATGCTTGCGGTACGTTTGACGGCGCTTGGTTAAGTACAAGGCAACAAAAGTGGCTTTCGTCGCTCTCGCCTAAGTTCAACGGTGCCAACGCGCTTGGACGAGATATCGTCGGGCGTCAAGCATGCGTTGCTTGCGGAGAATATAGCTCTCAACAGGCGCTCGACTGTCATAACTATGTACACCCTCGCACCAACGGCATCTAGAAAGAACAATAAACTTTACTAGAAGCGTGGGAGTATCAAGATACTGAGCATTTTGCAGCCCGTCTGAATGTCCAATATTTATCTGCATTAGGCTAGGCGGTCCGCCAGCTCTCTCATTTACCACACACACATGTATGACATATCATACATACGTGCATGACAGATATGCGCCTATGTGATCAGCAGCATCAACCCGCAGTTCTAATAGGTATACTCTGAATCAGTACTAAACCACGGTGTCATATGAGCGCGTAAGCCAAACCTCCTTGAACAACCTTAACAGCCTTCTTAGTGATGAATTATCTGACAAAATTATAGTGCAAAATCGTCTTCTTTAATCTAAGCTTCGTCGCGGGTTCACTGAATAGAACAGCAGAGACTTCCTCCGTTTGGTAGACGGACAAGAGAACGTTTCGAGAATATTCCTCTCAAGAAAACGCGGGAAAGCAAGAAAACAAGCCCAGCACTCAAGCCCAATCCCGCTCGGACCTGATCCCACCCGGATGTGATCCCACTTGCTACTCTGCTCCCACCCACAAGGTGCAGAAATATAATTTGCCCTCCGCAGGAGCCGTCGGAGGCCGAGAGCCAAGCGATCCGGTGACGGGCAAAAATCGTCGGGAATAAAATAAAAGTCGCACAAAAAACGTCGTCGCAGCCGAGTATTGAACCCCGTACCAATGTTTCACGAGGCGGCACCAGATCACGGAGCTATATATCCCCTACTCCGTCCCACCACCATTGGGCTACCCATACTTTTCAAGGGCTATAATAGTACCAGTGCAAGCAAATGCAGGGCTCAGGAATATTCTTGGGTTTTTCCCAGTCTGCCTAAAGTAGTACTCGCCTCCAACATAAAGACATTCATGGTCTTATTTGCAACAACGGGCGTGGACATTGGATGCAGGAAAAATAAATGGGACAGTTAACGTGAACCCGCCTGTGTGTAACTTTAAGTATGCTACACAACAACGTGTGTGCGACTGCCTTAGCGATGTCCTGAAAGTCGACAATTAACTAACTATCAAAGTAATGCAGAGGCTTCTTATGAAAAGACAGTCCGCAGCAGGAACATGTTTTTCGTTTGTGATTCTGAAAAACTAAATGCAGAAATTCATTTAAACGAAAGGGGTGGGTGATGTGTGTAGCGTTACATAACGGTCGAGGCGAGGGAAAGCGAGTATGGTCCAGAGTGAGTCTGTCAGGAAATTTGGTCCTGGAACATGACTGCACCTTTGTCGAACCGATTTGAGGACACCTTCATACAGGCCGGAGATGCCGGCCTTTTTTCCGTGCTGCACTTGCACTCGACCGGAGATAGTACAACTATTTGAAGAGGCTTCCCAAGAGTAATTGCCAGCTTGTGCGTCGTTTTAATGCTGTAAAAAGCGCTACGAGTTTGGAATCCAGATACTCTACTGCTGTATAGAAACATAGACCTCCGCCTTTTGAACTGAGGAGACTTCTTATTGTAGATGTTTTATTTTCCTCGGCATGTGTTGTCTTTACACAATAAGGTAATGGCTACATAAACCTCTCGTCCCAAAAAACGACCGTAACCTGAACGTTAGGTGTATGACCGACAACCGTCCAGATGTCAATTAATGTTTATCGTCTAGAAGGTTTGAATCACAAAACAGACATGCCCCACAACCTATGAACAACTAACAACGTGTTTCAAGGTATTGACTATTTTGTGAACCATGGTGACCTATCTACATGTACGTATCATACGTATACCTTGCTTTGGTAGTCGTGCGTGTGACACACATTGTATGTTCGTTAGTTCAGGTTAAACCAATATATGCTCTTCCCGTACATCAATACCCGGAATCCACCGTGTCTGCGGCTATTCATCTTTATCGTAGCCAAAGCAAGCGCCTTGGTCACAAACTATGTGCCGGAAGAAGGAAATCATAGTTTGTTTGGCCCCGTTCTATCATACCACAGATCGACTTTTACTGTATAACAAAGAAACCACTATGAACTATACACGAACCTCGTCATTTATTAACGGACACATCTTTGCCTACAGTTAGAAAATTCTTCTTGCGCTGTTCCTTGCGACAGTAGTTAAACAGTTACATAGTAACTCTACGGGTAGAATTCACTGTACTTACAGCCCCACACACAATATATGCCACAATGTGATGAAGACACGGCTACGACACGTTTCCAGTCAGGCGACGTCCGGGAAGACAAGAGGTATGTTTATGGCTTGGCTACGTTCTGCTAGCGTCTACATAAACCAATGACATTGGTTGCGATGAAGAGGGGACGTCATATCATAGATAAAATACAGCTGAATAGACACAGACTTGCCGACGACTTGTTCCACACTCGCACTATAACAACGCACTTTCGCGCCAAACGATAGGTAACTGAGAAATGTTCTCTGTAGCGCGGGCGCTCGCGATAGTTTATATCGCGACCCCAATGACGCCGGGAGCGTACAAATTATTTCCTTTTTTTATCGTCGTGCTTCATGACATCCCGTGTCGGCCTCCACAAGTTCTCGCGCGGTGTCCCGCAAGTTATCGCGGCCCCCTTGGAAGCATTAAGTTGGATACTGCGGTGTTTTGGACAAGGTCTTGAGTGTTTCAAGAGTGTTCCCTCTTAAGCTCTGGCGGTAATTCAACGTACAAGTAACTTTACCACGAAATGCAAACCCCACACCGTCCAAACTTCCGAGTATTGCACTGCCAGGTATGTTTTAAGGTAATGTGAAAGGTATTGGTTCGGATGGCTTTATAGAGAGTAACCTCGCGAAAGCGTAAGTGGGACGTTACCTACTAAGAAAAACATATCTGGCCCGCACACAATTGGTCGCTTTTGAAAACGCTCGCATGCCCCCGTGAACGAGTACCAGGGACGTGCGAAAGCTCTGTCATGGCCCCTAAAAGTCACGAATCAAACCTACTGCTGGACTTTACCAATGCTTCGTGTGAACTTAAATCCTTGCGTGGCATCGCAAGATACCAATTATGCTAAAATTTTCTTGTATATGTGTTTAGGATGCTCTCTCATTGGGTGTCGACATATACATCGCGTCCTATTTGTGGGAGTTTCCACACATACAAAAGGAATATGTCTGTGATATTTTCTTTTGTTTCTGGTGCATCGCCTTGCACTTATTATAATACTTGCCACACGGGACGACGATAACATGTGCATTCCCCCTTTTTTCTTCTTGTAGATCGCAAGTGCCACTCTGCGATCCTACTCCAACCGAGTCCCCATTTGTGGACGCATGTCAACAACATATTCTCATTAAATTCTTCATTGGGACGCCGTGCACGCAGAATCCGTTTCGACTGGCTTAGTCCGTTAGAGACCAACGTAAGCACCCATAGGACCCCGTTGAAGTCATTTTTGACGTTTCAAGGTTTTTTTTTTCGTAAGTTACTACATTTACGAACAACACGAACTAAGGCGGGTATTCAATATTATTGGAACCCCGCCGGCGGCCAGGGCAAGGTTGGACCGCATTTCTAGTGGCGTTCTCCAGGTTCTCGGCGATCCGTCGCATAGATATTCCATTTGTGTTCGAATTGAATTGCTGCTGCAACTTTAGATGCTGCGGTATCTCGTGCACTTATACCAACCGACCGTAAGAACCGGTGAGGTCCCGCAGTAGTTCCCAACGACGGCCACTCGTACACATTTGTCAATTTTTTTTCACAGCCGAGTCAACAAGGAGGAACACATAATTGTGTTGCCCTCGGTATAACTTTTCAAACCAAGCCAAGACAGGCCAGTCTATCGTTTGGCTCAATACAACTCTGCAGCTAAGTAGGATGCCGTTCCCGAATAGCGGTCAAGGGTATTAGAAACGGAAGAAACAAGAACACAATGCAACCACAACGCATGAGTACTTCAGATGCTGCATTTCCAGCGAGGAGGTACATATTGTGACCACAATGTTCAAGTATCAACTTATGTCTGTCTTTATTGGGACGTACAGCTCGTGTACGTTTGAAACTGGCGAAAATTGTGTGGTTTGGTTGGTTGCACCTCGATGCCGTTTGCAGCTGCCGCTGTTACTATACATTGCCCCGCCGACGATGGCGTGCTTGAGATAAAATTCTTCTTCGGCAGATGAGGTCGAAACCATTTTCTTCCGTAAGGCTGGGACGTTCCGGTTTCAGGTTGGATATTCGAGCATATTTACAACAGGCTGAAACACTTCCATGTCGCCGACGTCCTTGCCTGAGAAGAACTTACTACCAAGCTATGTAAACATTATCGATTTATCTCCGTGTTCCTGTACGTGAGACGACATACCCGGATACTAGCGAGTCTTCCGGTCGGGGCTCTGGAGCAACGACCCATTTCTTCATCGATTAGAAGCAAGGATGGCTGGAGAGAAGTGGAAGGGTTTCGACGAGGGTGACATAAAGTTCGACTTCGACGGGGATATATTCAACGTCCATCGGGCAGTTGTTGCCCTAGCTTCGCCTGTGTGGAAAGCTATGCTGACAGAAGGGACGTTTGCCGAGTCGGAATCTAATACAATTCATTTCAAAGGCGACCATCCACTAGCCGCACGACTATGTATAGCGTTGATATATCATCACCCGGCGTTCGTGTTTGATAAAACAAACCCATTCAGTGGCTTGTCCAGAGTTGAGATTGGTGAACTCATGATGGACGACTCTGATGCGCTAGGTCACTTTGTGGACAAGTCCGACCTTAGCGGTGTGAAGCGGTTTCTGGCCGGTGTGCAAGACACGATAAACGAGAAGAAGATTCAAAGTCGCAAGGTGCAGCACACAGCCGCAAGTTTAAAGCGACTTAGAGACACCGTGATACAGAGGAAGCCCGGCTATGTGTGGGCGACTCTTCCGGGGATGGTCCTGGACGTCGATGAACACAGACCTTCGAGTGGGACACGTGTTCAGGACAACAAAGGTTCCAGACGACGGGCACTGGGAACAATACGCGTCGTGTTTAATGACGATGACCATTCTAATGAGACAGGCGTTTCCGTCCGTTGGGACACCGGCAAAAACTCACACTATGAAGACTGTCACCTCATGTTTAATACGTCACGTCTAGTTTATGCCTAACGCAACAGGCAAGGAAGGTGCAAATATGGGAGTCGAGCATCTAACGGAATGCTCGTTGCAGCTGTTCTAAAGCCCGTAGCTGCAAATGTTGTCGCTGAGAAGGACTGCAATCCCGACATGCCATCAACAAGAGCAGAAGGACTGCAATCCTGACATGCCATCAACAAGGGCGGGGACCCCTGTTGTATGCGCCATCACAACTACCGCGCTGCTGTTTGTATTCCTTGTGCTTGTGTCGTGTTAGGTAGTGGACAGGAAGTGCTTGTGGCTGCCTAGAGTTACTGTTCACCACGATGATGCTACGACTGTACTAGGAGATGGGCAGCACCTCGGACAATCCAATTGTCTGCATTGATGTACGGACAGACGGCAGGGTGCATTAGAATAGCTGTGTCTTTCAATTTACGTGACATAAGAATGGCACGGTACTAGATGCCCTGTCCCATGTTAGCCTCGCTCCAAGCAACGGTTCCTATCAACGTAGATTGCGTGGTTCTCTGAAGTAGCACATTGTATGCATCGGCAATATTCAGCGGTGTATATGTTTCTCCCGTGCAGTGTTGGCGACTCTTGGTACATCCGGATCAACTTTTTTTTTGTTGGAGATACACTAAAGCTAAATACCGTGTTCGGTTCCGTTGTTCTCTCATCTCGCCTATTTCTATAGAGGCTTGGTAATAAAACGTCAGCTATCGGGTAGGAGGTGTAACAGTTTGAACGTCGTGGCATGGGCGTGAAGCCAGGACCGGGTAAAGGTAATGGTAACCCCTGCGCCTATGCAGTGCTGGCAGGGAGGAGCACATCCGGAAATGCAGTAGGCCTGGACCAAGCTGGAGGTAGAGTAGATGCTGCCTGGAGTTCGACTCGTATCTAGCGTTTCTTTTTGGGCTTCTCTTGTTTATATTTCCCTTGCAAATTTTAGATTATGTGATTTTTGGTGCTCGTCGCTGACGTAGATGCTGACTCACATGGCCAATCGATTCACCTCATGATCGCAGCATGTAGCGACTTCTTCGTACACAATGCTTTTTTTCCTATTCTTTTTTCAGTATTTGTTTTTCTCCTATTAGGACGTGTACATTATTCATCCTCGGTGGCATGCGGCGTAGTCGGTTTCAGCTGCGAGTCTTGAATCGTACGTACCAGTATACGCCTGATACGTACGTACGTTGACTTCAGTTTTCGCTTAAATCTTCTTGACAGACGTACAACTTGCTTGGGCTACGATATTTTCGTGTGGCATTTTTTGTTTGTTTTATTTTTTCCTTCGGGACTCTCCAGAGTGACTGGAGCCTGTCCTGTCACCACGGACTTATTATTAATGAGAGTTAATGTGAGAACAAAAACAACAACAGCAACAACAACAACTCAATATTATAACCTTATCTGCATAACGATTATGTTGCACGCAAGTGAATAAGGCGCTTCCCGAGGAGTCATGGCGTGTTTTGGTCACCCCAAGCAGTAGGCAGTCATACATAACTTGGAGAGCTTCCACCCATAGAAGCCAATGAGAAGACATCACCCTGCGTGGGTACAGGCTTCAGGAGCAGCAATGCGTGCTTTCGAAATATTCCAAGGTGTTGGTAACAGTAGCATTGTATAATTTCGGTACACAAACAAGTAGGTAGCTGGTGGGTGATTCACCACTACAGCACGGCATTTATTTTATAATTTCGGTACACAAACAAGTAGCTGGTGGGTGATTTACCACTAGAGCACGGCATGCCTGTTGTATTTCCTCGCGCTAATCGAGAATGAGAACTGCGGCCTGGCGTGTCACCAAATTTCCAAAGCTTGGAAATTGTTTTTAAAAAAATGTTTCAAACACGTTTCCCGACGAAAGAAATCTGTCATCATCTACGATGTCGAGGTTATTCTGTCACGTTTTACATATTTTAAATCGGAGTCCCATCGAATAATGGAGTCGCACCGTCTCGGCAAAAAATCTGCTGCTGAAAGGTAGTAGACGTTCGATTGACAGTGGTAGGAGCCTAGCGCTGACGTGGGCCGAGTAGCACGAAGAAGCGGCAGCAAAAGTGTGATGTGCCGGATGTGTGACTGTTGTTTCTCCTACTGTAGTGTTAGGTGACTGCGTACGAGTACGAATACTTTGCAATAGCAGTACTATAGTAGTGAACACTTGTAAGCTCTCCCCAGACATGCGCGTCTCTCCCGGCAAGCCTTGCTCCGACAGAGATGAGACGCGATGCAGCTCAAACAGCAAAGGCTGCGCCTCCGGAGCATGGGATTCAGCACCTGCATCGTGTTTCTGTCCTGTCGGCAAAGTGGGAGCTGTATGGTTCTCTCGCCTTACTCGACGGGGTGTTTTCCCGAGAGGCAGACCAGTCGATTCCATCGTCCATTGTGCTAGGCCTACTTGCTCAACGTCTGCAGCCACCTGCTAGTCCAACTGTTGAGCCTCGTGCCCCCTGGCGAGAAAATCGTGAAATATAGTCCGCAATTTCCAGGTATTGGAATCTTTCTCAAGTTTTCGGAGTCTGTTCAATTCTCAGAAAAGTGACAAAACGGCTGCGGATTTCGATACAAATTTCCAACCTTTTGGTATTTTTCCAAACGTTCGATAATTTGCTTTTCGATAAGAACGACCCAACGCTGGCTCTGTCGATACTCATTCCCATTAGAGGCGCTTTCTTCGGAGATGTCTCATGGTTGCTCAATATAATCACCCCATCACATCCGGTAATTGATAATTAATAAAATGACCTTGTGGCGAATGTATCCGTGGAGCGAGCGTTCAATCCCTCTTGGCCCGTTGCTGCTGTTTCCTGTCTGAATATTGAACTTCAACAAACCGTCGGGTTTTCTGCTTGTAGAGATACTTTCGGAACCATAGTAAACAAACGGCACGAGAAACTCATTCCATGGGCAAAGTTATATAGATAATCTCCGGAGCTGCTCAGTATCACTGGTCATACTTCAGTGTTAACGATAGTCGACAGGGTCGGCCCCTCCATCCCAAAGGCGGCTGCGCCAAGTTGATGTACTTCGAGCAATACTAGAGATTTTCGCCGGCCCCTGCGACCCAATGGCACCGGGGCCACTACGTTTTGGCGCTCGGAGAAAAACGACCTTGGCGATAGACGTAGGCAGGGAAAGACGCGGCTAAAATCTCTGATGCCTTACTACCCCGCCGTGATGCACTGCTACTTGTAATGCGACACAGCTGGTGGACGGTTTTTTTCCGTCATCAGTGTGTCCCCCGACCGCCGCCTCCGTCAACAACTTAGATGCCGGTTCTCGATATGTTATGGGCTAGTCCGTTGTACTCGTGAAGACCAGGATGGAAGCGATGCACCCTCGTGCTGTTAGAGTTCCGCACGGCGTCGACCAGTACACACGAATTACAACATTACCCGCAAGCGTCCACTCAGGACGACTATTAATATGTCTATTTTATCAACCCAACTGACGCCATTGTCTTTTCGCCGTACATAGGCGGCCGATTTTAGAAACAGCGGAACGATTTGACCCTTTATTTTTCTCCGACCTTCACGACAGGTCTCCTTCCTCTTCCTTGCTCCTCCTCTTCTTTACCCCTCCTTCTCCTGCTTATCTTCTTCGTTGTCGTCCGTGTCTTCCTCTTTCTTGTATTCCTCGTTTCCACCTGTTGTCCATCACTCCGCTCACGTTATTTTCCCTTTTCTCTTCACCTCCTCACCCGTATATTATTCCTCGCCCTCCTCGTCGACGTCCTTCATGTTGAACTACTGAAGTCCTCGCCGTCCTCGTCTTTCTCTTCCTTCTTGTTCCCCTACTGTGACTATGACGATATCAAACCTGCCTCCTGCTCGTGGTCAGATTCACCCACATTTATACCACCGTCGCTTACTTGTTATTGGTTTCGACGTCCAGGCCTAAGCCGTGATTGGGTTTGGCCGATTAGACCCTTGTGCTGGCTGCTCGCATGCTTTACTTTCGCGAAAGAGCGATGAATACCGTTTGTGGCTACCAAGGGAAAAAAAGGAAAAATGATCCGAAACTTTGTGCAACACCCCCTTTCGTCCATATGGAGGATTTCATGTAGAATCTCAAATAGATTGCTCTGTGTTGCATCGCGCCTCCAATTTTCATTTCCTCTTTCCACTAAAAATAGCACGTTTGTATTGGAACACAGCACGTACAGACGGCCCCGATGAAGTAAGGAAGGAAAGACATCGAAACCCATGAAGGATAAATTGATACCAGGTAAGTCGACAAGGCTGGCAACATACTCACGAATAGTGCCGAAACCACAAACCGTACTAGTCCGAACGACGTTGTTGCACACGCGCAATGGCTCGCTGGAGCGCTGAGCTGAGACCGGAGACGGTGCCCGGCGAGTCCTCGATAGGGTCGCCGGTACTATCCCCAGCCACTACTACTAGATCTGCCTTGACGTACACGTACAAGTAAGACCTGCCTCCGGAATGCCATTGGCTATCGAACGAGGGAGACGCGATAATGCTTCCCCCACTAGTGCAATCGTACTTGAGCCAATTCCCTTGCAAACGGAACTGTGTGACGCAGTGGGCGCCTCCCCATATGAGGTAAACCGCCGAGACCAAGGAATAATCTACGCTTGAAATGAGAGTAGCGGAGGCAGATGGGGGGACGCCAACCGGTGCTTCCACGTCAACAGCACTCGAAGAAAAAAAAACGGTCGGGGGCATTGACGGCCGAGAAAGGCAGGAAATCCCCAAAACAAACATCCGATGGCCGAACAACAACGCCAACAACGTGATGGCCCCCGACATCCCACAAAGCGGTCCCATTTTACGTATAGCGCCGGTATGTGCCAAGCGGCACT